>PVLC010031536.1:0-18738 GCA_004027655.1 Graphiurus murinus
CATCCTACTTGCACTGTGGAACCATTCTGGAAATGGAGGGGAGCAAAGGAAAGCACCCCTGCTCTGCCCAGAACCTCAATCCCTCTCCAGACTAAGGAGCAACAGCCTCACTCTGCAAGGAAAGACAGAAACATTGAAAACATGCGACACTGGTGGAAAATTACATCAAATATGAGAAGGGCCAGCTGGGAATCAAACCAGGGACACTCTCTCCACTGCCAGGAACAAGAACACAGGGACCTCTGGTGTTCATTCATTTGGGTGAACTGCATGACTATGGTGTCTGGCAAGAAATGTACAAAACCTATAATACAGCATAGTGTAGGCACACTTGCACTTCTGACTTAATTATCATCAGTGCTGTATCCTTTGCAGGTGTGGCTTAGCAAGGTGTTTGAGCTACATTAGTGAACTTGATACCTGCTCCTTTAGGTCATACTTGACGTGGAGGGCATTCTGATTGGGATGTTATTGCTTGCATGTGTAATCCCACTACAAATAAATATAAATCCTGAGACCACAGCTTTCTGCTTATGCATTTTTAGTGCATTGCTTTATAAGTTAAACTACATTGACAGTCTTATAGCAAAAAAGGGTGATTCACTGATTATATACCCATAGGTTGTTTTGGGTGAAATTTTAGTAAAGTATTGAGGTTTTGAAATTTGCATCAATTGAGAAGCTGAAATGTCCTATATGATTGAAGTTATAAGTCAATTTTGGAAAGTTCAGGGAAAAAGTCCCACTTTGACAATACAGAGTTTTAGTTAGAATGCTCTGTAAGTATTGGGGAATAGTAAGTAAGCTTATAATGAAAATATGGGGTTTGTAGCTCCCAGAGCTAAGATTCCAGTAAAATACTGAAGTTTTGAAAGTTGCATCAATTGAGTGTTTGGGTGACAGTAGGGCTCTTATCTCTTTTAGGATCCTCAGGGGGAAGATGAGCCTGAGGACACCCACAGGTGCAGGTGCCACTCAAAGCAGATCACACCTGCACACAATCACAGGGGCTGGGGTGTGAGGACATGGAAGCAGGTGTCACTCTATTCCTGTACCTAGCTCCTTATGTTGCCAATGATGACCTCAGTCTAGATACAAGATTTCCTATGTCCTCAGAACAAAAGCACACTCCACGTATGAAGAGACAAGCCTCTGCCTGTATGGTGGGTCCCCTGTTCTTTCCACACCTTGGAATCCTGCAGTGTGGAAGGAATGCCGAATGCACTAGAGAGGGCCAGTCTGGCTGAGCCATGCAGCAGCCCACACTGTTCCCTGACAGGTGGGCAGTGTCACCCAAGAACCACATCCCAGCTGACACTCACAGGGATCTGACATAGGAAGGAAGGACAGGGTGAGTGCTGGGGACATAAACAGACCTTCACCTAGCTTCTGCACCAGGCTGGCTGGAGACTAGAAGACCATTGTTCCCTAGACGCTCCACCTAGCCCTCCTGTGGGGCCCTCTGTGCTTCCTTCTGTTGTCTCACCTGTGCAGGTGGGCTCCATGGAGAACAGCTCTTCTTGACAGGAATGGAGGCTCCAGAAAAGAATGCGTGCTGCTGTCCAGGCTGTGCATCTGCTGCCTGGCCTGCTCACACAGCTTCAGCCTGCCTCTGTGCTGGGCATGGGATGGGCTTCTGGTTGTCCTGAGCCAGCAGGGGCCCTGCATGGCATTAGGGGAACTCTGACTCCAGAAAGAAGGCCCTGATCTACCGCCCTAAGCTCACACACTTGCAATGCTGTCTCCCAGTGCACTCAACCCCTACAAAAGCTGCAGTCTATGTGTACTTCCATACCAGGCGAGGTTCTGGGAATCATTTCCACCAACCATGGAGTCTTGGAAAGCAGGGCATCAGGCTCAGGACACAACAGACAGGGGAATTAACTTTGAGCAGACTCTAATTTGGGTTCTTCAGAACCCTCAGTCTGTATACGTGTTACCTGTGAGAAGACCTGGTGGGCAGCACCTCTGCCTGCTCATGCAGGTGAGACAGACCCCAGGGCCACCTGGTTCTGGGGCAGCAGAAGGCAGGTGAGTTGGTTCGTTTTCATGAGGAAACCCCAGATTCTACAGTATACCTATGCAGGAGGCACTGTGCTGCCTTGTGGACCCAACCTAATGACTGTCATCCCCGCCTGACTTGCCCTTAGACTGCAGACCTGAGGTCAGAAATAGACAGATTTACCCTGGAATCCCCCCAGTGTGGAGGTCATTTCCCTGCAGGGAATGCATGTGTCCCCTGGGACTGTGAGTCCTTGTGCAGCCCATGGGCACAGTTCATTTCCCATAAAGCATAGAGAGGATGCACCTGGGTGACAGACACACAGTGGAGAGGAAGACATGAGCCTGAGACAGAAGAGAGGCCTGAGCTGGGCTGTCAGCTGTTGGTGTCAGAGGCTCTAATGGCTGCGGTGTTCATGATGTTGTCTCCACTGATGTCTGGGGCAGGACTAACTTCTCACCTGCAGAGAGACCCTGGCCACTGCAGCACATTCAGCTGTCACCCACGCTTACCACACTGTTGCATGATCTTTGTGGAGTGGAGCATCCTGTGTTCTCACGAGGAAATCTGTGCTTTAGTTTCCCTCTGACTTCAATTGAATCCCAAACCAAAGTGACAGGTTTGCAATCAAATTCCATGAAGGATTTGTTGCTGCTGTGTTTGTTCCTGGAGACCAAACCCAGGGATGTTCTACATCCATGCTAATCTCTCAGGTTTATTTTATTTCATTTTGTATTATTTTATTTACTTAATTTCATTTTATTTTACTTTTATTTTGTTACTGGGTCTCACCAAGTTCCTGAAACTGGTCGTAAACTAAGGATCCTTCTGTCTCACCCTCACATGTACTAAGATTCCCGGCATGACCCATCATGCCAGATTCCATGAAGATGTCTTAAAATAAATGTCAGCAGGTTTTCGAAAGAGTCTGCTTTTACCATTAACCCTAATGCATTTCATGAAAATTTCAGATGAAGACATTGGCCACATCCTATGGAAATGACAAATCCTTTGTTTCAAAATCTATTGAAAGCCCGGTGGCTCACACCTGTAATCCCTGTACTTTGGAGGCTGAGACAGGAGGATTGCAGATCGAGGCCACCCTCAGCAAGTGGTGAGACTCTCATCAACCTAAGGAGACCCTGTTTCCAAATAAGGAATAAAATTGGACTGGGGCTGTAGCTTAGTGATAGAATGCCTCTGGGTTCCATCCCTAGTATCATAAAAAATAATCTATTGATCCTCTGCATTGGTTGTCTTTTCCACTAAAGAGATTCCAGTATATTGTTATTAATTAGTACAATATTGACTGAAGACGTCATGGAAATAGCTGAGTGATTTGAAAATAAGGAAGAGCATCCAGGGATGAGAAGACACTTGTCCAATGAGACTGCTGTTCACCCAACAGTATTGTTTCAGCCAAATCTGGGTTCTGTGTAGGAGTTCACACAGAGTCGATTTCCATGTTTTCAAAGCCACAGAAAGCATGGCACAGAAGACAGAAAATGAAATAGAGAATGCACACGTTGACATAAAGAAGGTGACATCTGCATTTTGAAAAGAACATTTGGATGTTGGGAAAATACTGTGGACATATTCTCCCTGGAAATCCATGGTGTAAAAGAAAAGTAGCGCTTATTCATCATGACCCCAGAGGTCACAGTGTACCTGATGAGTGTAAGTCATCCAGATCTCTGGACACCTCCACAGGACTGCCTATCACCTGTGGACCCAGTATACCTGCTTTCTTCTGTTTAAACTGTTTTCCCCACAGTTTTTTTTTTCCCATATGGATTTTTATAATGCACCATGTTCTGTAGTTTATATTTGTAGCACTTACAGTACTTGAAGTATAAAGTGCAGAAAAGCCTTTAGAAAATTCTAATTTCTGTTACATAATTTTGTGTGTATTTGTTTCCTTGAAAGAGCACATCACAATATTGACTGTGCCAGAACTGCAAATGTGCACACAAATTTCCTAATTTTCTCAGTAAATTCAAAATCTTCATTTAGCCCATCCATATTGGTACAAAGTAAAGTTTCTGCCAATCTTGTGTCTTTAGACTGTTGGACATTTGGGGGTCTCCTCTTGCCATCTTTGAGAGATTTCCTCAGGAGACAGATGCTGTCTAGAACTGTATTTCCAAGGACCACAGTTACACAGCTGGGCACACACAGTTAAAAACAAAATGATAGGCATTTAGCTTTATGACCTAATTCTCTATGAACAGGTTTTCTTCAAATAGTCACCAGCGAGTTTCAATAGTGTATATAAGTGAGTGTTTACTCTTGTAAATATACATATGTTATTATTGCCTAATTTATTATATAAATTGGCCTGTGAACCCTCCTGATTATTTTATATATTTCATAAATACATCACAAATTAAATATAAATAATTGCACTTTAACAATTTTAAAATACTTGTCAAATTATGTTTTTTTTCAAATAATGACTTTTTATTTCTGGAGTTTAGGGATTTTAGAAGGAAGAAATCAATTTCTCCTTTTATAATTACAAATTTTAAAACTTTAGATTCAACATTATGGCAAAATCCCATTTTGAACTCCTCCTATTAACAATTTGAATTCAGAAACTTACATAGTAGGTCCAGAACTTCTCAGGGAAAAGTGCTACATGAACAGAAACCTGAAAACACAACTGAAGAAAATCCAGTCAACTGTCTCTGCATCTGTTTCCTTTTAATTGATTGAAGTAAAACTTTCAGGACCTGAGTGCCCCCTGCTGGTCCTGGGCGCCCCTGCAGGAGGTTTGTGTCTGGGCTCACACTGAGTTTCCCTCACTGTGTCTCTTGTACAGTAATACATGGCCGTGTCCTCAGCTCTCAGGCTGCTCATTTGCAGGTGCAGCGTGTTCTTGGAGTTGTCTCTGGAGATGGTGAATCGGCCCTTCACGGACTCTGAGTAGTATGTGTTACCACTAGTACCAATGTATGAGACCCACTCCAGCCCCTTCCCTGGAGCCTGGCGGACCCAACTCATGCCATAACTACTGAAGCTGAATCCAGAAGCCACACAGGAGAGTCTCAGGGACCCCCCAGGCTGCACCAAGCCTCCCCCGGACTCCACCAGCTGCACCTCACACTGGATACCTGCAAACACAGAGACATCCTGGTCAGGAAACTGCCACACATCCACTGTGTCTCTCACTCATGTCCACTCACACTCAACATCTCTTGTTCCCCATGAATTACCTTTCAAAACAGCAACAAGGAAAACCCAGCTCAGCCCCAACTCCATGGTGAGTCCTCCGTGTTCAGTCCTGATCACTGAATGGGGTCACCTGGGATGCAGGGCTGGGCTCCTCTCCTGAGCTGCAGGGTGAGGGCTAGGCTGGTTTTCATCAGCAGAGGGAGGTCCTATTTGCATATTCTCCTGCTATAAAGCAAACTCTTTAGAGAGACATCTCAGAGAGGGCTTTGTCCAGAGCAGATGTGAGTGCTGTGGCACTTGGTGGTAATGAGGAGGTTTGGGAAAGATTGTTCTTATGAAATATTTCTTTCACCATGAAACTCTTATTTTATTTCACTTTCACATATGTACACAGTTAATGCCATGTGCCTTCAATGATATCTCCAGTTTATAGATGGAAACCAAAGACTAAAGTAAAGAGAACTTAAGCTTTCTTTCCCAACTTTTAGAAATATTAGAATGATGTAAAGAGTGTAGAACTCAAAACGAACATGGAAATTAAATTAGTGAAGCCTTTATGGACTAAGATATAAAGGTTCAAAAATTAAATTATAACTACATATTTGGCAAACTCACTACTGTGTGTGTACACAAAGGAAATGAAATCATTATGTGAAATCATGATACACTCCCATGAGTACTGCAGCACTATTCACAATAGCAGAGACAGTGACTCAACCCAGGCATCCACTGATGGATGATGCATGAAGAAAACGTGAATATATTTTAATACAAATACCATTTCACTGTAAAGAATATGAACTCTTGCCACCTGGACGAGATTAGGTGAAGTGCTAGAGTGAGCTGCAGAAGCACAAATTGTCGAAATTGTAAACCTAGTAATATGAAGGTTAATTCTTATAGAGCAATATAGATATTCATGTAGGTTAGGATCTTAATGCCTTTTTAAAAAAATATCCCACCCAGTGAGAGCCATGCCCAGAACAGTTGTCAGTATGCTGTGAAGAGGGTGGTAATAAGGATGTGTGGGAAATGTTATTTTCATTACATAATATTTCTTTTCAGCATCCTAAAGCCCGTTGCCATGGTTCCTGTCTGAGACCCTGCTCATCATGGACTAAGGTCTGAAATCATGAGCCCCAAACTAACCTTTCTTCCTCAAAGGTGTGCAGCAATGAAAACCCTGACTAAAGCAAAATATAATAATAATAATAATAATAATAATAATAATAATAATAATAATAAATAGTGTAAGTAGCCATAACCCGTGGACTAGCTCCATGCAATTGCCTACAACACTCCTACAATAAATGCTTTCCTATCTTGAAACTTTTTGTTTTCACAGATTTTTGTTACAATACACTCTGCTTTGTACTTCTTTTTATACTTGCCATGTTGAAGTATAAAACTTTTGGAGACTTTATGAGAGTTTAATTTTATTAGGCAATTTTTGCAACATTGTTTCCAGGAATCTGCTCATCGCCATATTGGTTTGTGTGCTGGCTTTGCTTACGTACAAACATTTTTTGAAACTTCCTCAGTACATGATTTCCGTGTACACACTCATTTATGAACAATCAGTTGCTCCTGGTCCTGACTCCCTGGACTGCTGGGTGGACCGCACTGACTGTACCTTTGCTGATTTAGGTTTCCTGGCACTGTGTTCAGATGACCACAGTACAAAGGTGCAGGGCACACAGGTAAAATAATATGATAGCCTTTGCCTTTTTCACTTACGTGCTTATGAATATAATTCACACTCTCACACATGTTACACCAGAGGAAGAGTAATTAGCACACATTTGTGTTTGTTCTTGCAAATATGTATGTGCTTTTAAAAAGTAATGTATTGTAGAATGTGAATGACCCATAATTCTGATGAGTTTTAATGCTTTTGCTAAGTGAATACCAGGTCAGTTTTAATAGATTGCCTTTTAATAATTTCAATTTACTTTGTCAAGAAAAATGTTTTGTTGATAGTGATATTTTGGGAAATTTAGATATAGAGATTATATATATGGGGATTCTGTTCTTTCATAACTTCAATTTTTGGTATTTGATTCAACCATATAAAATATTTCTGTGAAATATTTTCAATTCAAATGCCTGCATGATACTCTCACTACATGAAAACAAAAATTCCCCAGGGAAAAGAGTTACAGGCATAAGAAGAACCCAAACCTAACCCCCCAACACACACATACACACATTCTGCATCTGTTTCCTGTCCTTACATCCTGAGCACCACTTCTATGTCCTGTTTCTCCTGCATTATCTGGAGTCCTTCTGGTATCCCAGTTTCTCTCTAGCTTGTGCATAATAGAGAAACCATACGCCCTTTCACTTTCTGTGACTGGTAATCTCCCTTAACATCATATTCTCCAGGTCCTTCTGTTTTCTTGCAAATGACATTATTTTATTCTTCTTTATTGCTGAGTAGAATTCCATTGTGTGTATTTCCCATAATTTTGTAATCCATTCATCTGTTGATGGGCACCTGGGTTGGTTCCATAATTTGGCTTTTGTGAATTGTGATGCAGGGAATTTTTGAGGGAACATATTATCAAGAACGGAAGCCACGACCTACCAAAGCGGAGACATTTAACCTCTCTTGAGCCTGGCACGGTGGTGCATGCCTATAATCCCAATAATTGAAAGGCCAAGAAAGGAGGGTAGCAGGCTTGAGACCAGCCAGAGAAATTTAGCAAGACTCTCAGCAAACTATCATGATCCTGTTTCAAAAGAAAAACTAAAATAACAGATTGGTGGAAGGCCTCTGGGCTAAACCCCCAGTAACACACACACACACACAAGTTCCCTTAGAAATTATGTCTAATAACTGGTAATTAGTGTGTCCTGAGCGCCCCCTGCTGGTCCTGGGCGCCCCTGCAGGAGGATTGTGTCTGGGCTCACACTGAGTTTCCCTCACTGTGCCTCTCCCTTGTACAGTAATACATGGCCGTGTCCTCAGCTCTCAGGCTGCTCATTTGCAGGTGCAGCGTGTTCTTGGAGTTGTCTCTGGAGATGGTGAACCGGCCCTTCACAGACTCTGCATAGTATGTGCTACCACCACCACTAATGTATGAGACCTACTCCAGCCCCTTCCCTGGAGCCTGGCGAACCCAGTGCATGCTATAGTCACTGAAGGTGAATCCAGATGCCACACAGGAGAGTCTCAGGGACCCCCCAGGCTGCACCAAGCCTCCCCCGGACTCCACCAGCTGCACCTCACACTGGACACCTGCAAACACAGAGACATCCTGGTCAGGAAACTGCCACACATCCACTGTGTCTCTCACTCATGTCCACTCACACTCAACATCTCTTGTTCTCTATAAATTACCTTTTAAAATAGCAACAAGGAAAACCCAGCTCAGCCCCAACTCCATGGTGAGTCCTCTGTGTTCAGTCCTGATCACTGAATGGGGTCACCTGGGATGCAGGGCTGGGCTCCTCTCCTGAGCTGCAGGGTGAGGGCTGGGCTGGTTTTCATGAGCAGAGGGAGGCCCTATTTGCATGCCCTCCTGCTATAAAGTCAGATTTGGTGTGGGATGACTCAGAGAGAGCCATGCTCAGAACATATGTGAGCATTCTGTGGTAGTTTGTGATAATGAGGATGTTTGGAGGAATATTGCTTTCATTAACTATTTCTTACACATTTCAATCATATATCACTTCATTTTTACATATAAACATAACTCATACCATGTGGTGTCAAAGATATCTCAAGTTAATTGATGAAAATCACAAACATTGACTCATAGAAGATTTGTGGTTTCTGATCCAAATATTACAAATATAAAATAGATGTAGAGTGTGGAACTCACCAGGTAATAGAAAGGTAAATAGTGAAGCTATTAAAAACAAAATTATGGATATTAAACAAAAAGGTAAATTAGAGATATCACATCATTTGACAAACTCTCTTCTGGGTGTATATATCAAAAGCAAACAATATCATTATTACAAAAAAGGGACAATACAATCCCATGAGTACTGCAGCACTATTCACAGTAGCAGAGACAGTCAATCAATGTAGGCATCCATTGATGGATTGCTGCAAGAAAAAAAAGTGGTATGAGTTCATGATGAAATACTTACTCTCCAGTCATACTATGTATGCAGTCCTGCCACCTGCTGCAACACGGAGGATCCTGCAGGATGTTAGAGGAAGTGAGAGTCCTGGAGGAAATGAGCTGAAGTGAACTAGTGAGCTGCAGAAGCACAAGTTCCACATAACGTCATTCATATAAGGAGTATAAGAGAGTAGACCTCGCAGATGTGGAGAGTGCAATAGTGATTTCTAGAATGTAGCATCAGGTAGAAGGAGGGAGGATGTGGACAGGTTGGTCTATGGGTCCTGTGTACAGGTGGGCAGGAGGATTCAGCTATGTGTTTTATTGAAGACCAAGGTGAATAGAGGTAACAATAATTTCCAAAAGAACCAGAAGAGAGGATTTTGAAAGTGAGAAGGAAAATGATGTGACAAATATATGGGGTGATGGTGTGTTTTGTAAACTGGTTGGATCATTGCAAGATGCATGGGTGTGTCAAAACATCACACTGTACTCAACAATGGTATGTCAATTACACATCAACTAAAATAAATAAAAATAAACTAGGGGGAGGGTGGGTGGGAATTGGGGAAGGGTTAATGAGAAATATGTGCATGGATGTCTTTACCTGTACTAGTTTGTACCCAACAAAAATGTGTAATTAACCCGGTTGTACCCAAAAAATGTATAAAATTCCATGCTAAAAAATTAAAAAAAGAAATAAAAAATTAAAAAAAAAAAAAAACTAAAGTCTTCAATTAGTGGTTGTTTTGATGCCCACTCTTATCACAACTGTGATGAGAGTAGGGAGAAACACCTGCATTATATCCAGAGACAAAACAGAGGCAGATGAAAAGGGGTAGGGAGGAGGGTTGGAGGAAAAGGAGGAAGGAGGGAAGGAAGGCAGTGAAGAGGCAGGCTGTGATGTTGAATAGGGGTCTTGCTCAAACTACATGTCGTAACAGTGGACAACTAACAAGGAAGAGAAAAATCCAAAATACCTGAGAAAGGAGGGAAGGTGTGAGGAAGGAAGAAATAACTAAAGGAACAGAGGTTCCACATAGAAAAACTGGGAGTCCAGAAACTGACCCATTGGAAACCTAGTTCCACTAAATAACTTTATATCCAAAAGGCAAAAGAGCTGACTGCATCTTAAGCCTCCTATTGCCCCATCTCTCCAATCAAATAGAACAAGGTGACGTGAATGGCCAATGGTTACTTGTCTGGTGTTTGTGAGATCGGAATGTTTAGGCAGGTCAGCAGGATGGACCCTGGCAAGACCTGAAGCTGAGTTTGTGGTGCTCACATTTTCCTGCTCAGGGAAGTCTCAGCGCTGCTCTGAAAGCCTTTTAATACTTCCTTATAAGTTCTCCCGTGTTAGGAAAATGAATCTCTTTCATTTAGCTCAACTGATTGGTGATTTCAACCACATGAGAAAAGTAAATGAAACAAACCAAGGCTTTCTGTGAAGCTCCTCCATTAGTGCTTGACTCTAAAAACTGGGCTCTAGGGCCCAGGCAAGACAAATAATCATTCTTGTGTTCACAGTCCTCCTCCTGCCCTTTGACCTCCACACAGAAGTCCACAAGTCCTCATCACCACCTCATCACAGTGTCCTGCTGTGGTTGTCATGATGCAGTAGTCAGTTGCTCTTTCCTAAATGCCTGCCCAGAATGTGGGTGATATTCCTGCTTCCTTGTGTTCTGTAACCTCAATACTGTCCTCTTCAGGTGAGAACCATCAACAGTTCCTACATTATGTGAAAAGGGAGGGAGAGGGAAAATTATTGGACACATCCACTAAACAAACATACAGAGATAAAGGAAGACCCATGGACCGAATGGCAGTCCTTTCTGCAAATGGCCAGGAGCCCACAGCTGGCATGTGTATGCACCATCCACCATGCCCATGGCATGCCCCTGTCAGCACAGTGGATATTTCAGTATGCCTTGACTCTTATCTAATGGCATGCCTCAAGCCTGCAGTCCTGGTCAGTCTCTCCATTACTGTTGTTTCCTCAATTGAGTTGTTGCAGTTTTCCATCAACTTGAAGTGTCTGGTACTACCACTAGATGCCTTAATGGATCTCCCATATTCAGGAAGGAGTTCCTTTCCTCCATTGTAGGGTGGCAGGTCTTTGTCCCATGGTTGTCAGGACCCATTGCCCCAGCCATCACAGTAGCTTCTGCCTTCACCTTTTTATTCAGAGGCGCCCAGGCAGGCTGTCTTGACTTCTAACTCAATGGGAGCATCCTGCAGGAAGGATCCCTGCTGCAGGCTGTGGGGTGAACTGCTTTGCCAGTCCCTGATGTCTACCTTGCAGAAAAACTAACCAGAAGCACCAGAAGCTCCTCTAATATGCCTACTCATTTGTTATTGTGCTTGATAAACACTCCTGACCATATAGGGGATTTATCACACATGAGCTTCCTCAGAAATGTCTTATCACAGATTTTAATTTTTGAAAGAGGACAAATAAGGCTCCGTGTAGAAATCCCTCTGTGGCATCCTTGCACCTGTTGGGAGGGTCCCAAGGCCCCTGCATCGCAGCACTGCCCTGTGAGGAGGTCTCTGTCTGACCTCACAGGAACCTCTTCACACACCTCCAGCACAGTAGAAAGAGCCTGCGTGCTGGCTTCAGTGTTCCTGCAGTGAGACCTTGACCTGGAACCCTGAATCTCAACTAATGTTGCTGAATCCCAATGGAGCTCAGATTCACTTTGTGTTTAAGGCATTCCTTGTAGTACTCTGGCCAGTAATTGTGTTAATAAGATTTTATATTCAAAGCTAAGCTTGGTGAGGTAACTAATCCTAGTTAAGATTTTGGTTGTCTTGAATTCAGAGAGGTGAGAGGTCACCTCATGCATTTTTTTTCATATAATACTTTGCATCCTATTTTAAATTTATCCTTACAAGTCTGCTAGATATTAAACATGCATTATTCCAGTGTTAATTGATTCGGGTCAATTGAATGACTGTGGTGGATAGTACAGCACAGCTTAGGCACACTTTCACTGCCAACTTAATTTTCATCAGTGCTGAATTCCATGTGAGTGTGGCTTAGCAAGATGTTTGAGCTACATTAGTGCACTAGATCCCGGCTCCTTTAGGTCCTTCTTGACTTAGAGGGCACCTTTTCTGGGAAATATATGCTTGCATATGTAATCCCACTATAAATTAATATAAAGGCTGGGCCAGACTTTTCTGTTAATGCTTTTAGTGCTTTGCTTTGTAAATTAAACTACATTAATTGTTTGGTAATAATAAGGGTGATTAGTTGAGTTCATACCTATATTTTTCTTAGGTTGAAGTTTAAGGAAACTATTATCATTGTGAAAGTCGCATCAACTGAAAGGCTCAAAAGACCAGTAGAATTGAAGTAATAGGTAAATTAGAAAATGTTCTGGAAAAAGTCCTATTTCCACAATACAGAGCCTTAAAGTGTTATGTAGGTATTGAGGAGTGATAAATAAGCTTATCAAAAAAATGGATATCTATTTCACTAAGTATAAAAGTTTAGTAAAACACTGAAGTTTTAAAAGTTTCATAAGTTGAGAGTTAAGGTGTCGGTCAGTTAGTTACGTAGGGTGTCACCAGGGTTGTTAAGGAGACACCCTCTCTTGGAGCAATGGGTCACTCCTGCTCATCCTTGTTCCTGGGCAGACAAACACCATGCAGGATAACGAGACCCCCAGGGAGCCCCACCCTGGAGATTGTCTGCCATGCTGAGAGTGGATGCTAAACATGGGGTGGGGAGGCTCTCAACTGATTTAGGATCCACTGGTTGATCAGCCTGAGAACACCCACAGGTATAGGCCAGAGCCGCTCAGAACCAGCTCCCCATCTGTCTCTCAGATCCCACCTGCACACACTCACACTGGCTGGGGTTTGTGCACGTGGTCCTTGGTGAGCCTCTCTCCCTGCACCCAGCACTCTGTGTTGCCCATGCTGACCTCACCTTGGGTCTGAGTCTTCTTCTCAGCACCACTACTTGCTGACTCACATGAGGCAGGGTCTGGGGTCAGCTGGTTCACGAGCAGCAGTAGGCAGGTGAGTGGCTGCATCTTCTTGAGACACACCCCAGCTTCTGCAGGACACCTCTTTACCTGGAATGGGCACGGTGCTGGCCTGGTGGGTTCCTGGCTATTGAACAAAAGCACACACCATGCATGTGGGAACTGAAGCTGAGACTACACAGCAGGTCTTCCTATTCTCCCAGCACCTGAAAACCTGCAAGTATTGGAAGAAGGCCACATACACCACACATGGTCCGTCTGGCTGAGCCATACCAGGTCAGTGCCAGCACACTGTGCCCTGACACTGGGGTATGGTCAGCTAGACCTCCATCCTGGCTGGGTCACACAGGCAGAGCCATGGGGGTGCTGCACAGGGTTAATGCTAGGAACTGAAGGAGACACTGACCTGGGATCTGGACTGGGCAGGTTGGAGTCTTGGAAACCATGTCTGTCGATATCCTCCATCATGCCCTCCTGCTGTGGGTGCATATGTGGTTCCTGTCATTGCCTCAACTGTGCAGGTGGTCTCCATAGAGGGTTAAGCCTTCCTTAGAGGAATGGAGGAACTTAGAGAATAGAAGAAATGTAGGTAAAGGGCTGAGTCAAGGTTTATCATCTGCTGCCTGGCCTGGTCACCACAGCTCCAGCCTCCCGTCCATTCTGGGCATGGACAAGCTTGTGTTTGTCCTGAGTGAGCAGGGCGTGTGCATGGCCTGAGGATTCTGGGGCCAGCAGCAAGGTCCTGGTGCAGCACCCAAATCCTTGGACCTTGGCACTGCTGCCTTCCAGTGCCACATGAGATCTGGGGTCTAAGTCTCACCTCACCCCAGGGTGGGTCCAGGGACTTGCTTCCCCCAACATTATGAAGAAGAGAAGCCTGAGCTACAAAAACGTAGACATTTAACCTCCCTTGAGCCTGGCATGGTGGTGCATGCCTATAATCCCCAAAATAGAAAGGCCGAGAAAAGAGGGAAGCAGGCTTGAGACCAGCCCAAGCAATTTAGCAAGACTCTCAGCAAACTAGCATGATTGTATGTCAAGAGAAAAAAGTAAAATAAGGGTTGAGGGTGAAACAGACTGGTGGAAAGCGTCTGGGCTAAACCCCCAGTAACACACACACACACACACACACACACACACCAAATTCCCTTAGAACTTATGTCTGATAACTAATCATTTCTGAGTGTGTCCTGAGCGCCCCCTGGAGGAGCTATGTGTCCCTACAGGGAGGTTTGTGTCTGGGCTCACCCTGAGTTTCCCTCACTGTGTCTCCTGCACAGTAATACATGGCCGTGTCCTCAGCTCTCAGGCTGCTCATTTGTAGGTACAGCGTTCTTAGAGTTGTCTCTGGAGATGGTGAATCGGCCCTTCACAGACTCTGCATAGCTTGTGCTACCACCACTACTACTAATGGCTGAGACCCACTCCAGCCCCTTCCCTGGAGCCTGGCGGACCCAGTGCATGCCATAACTACTGAAGCCAAATCCAGAAGCCACACAGGAGAGTCTCAGGGACTCCCCAGGCTGCACCAAGCCTCCCCCGGACTCCACCAGCTGTGCCTCACACTGGACACCTGCAAACACAGAGACATCCTGGTCAGGAAACTGCCACACATCCACTGTGTCTCTCACTCATGTCCACTCACACTCAACATCTCTTGTTCCTCATAAATTACCTCTCAAAATAGCAACAAGGAAAACCCAGCTCAGCCCCAACTCCATGGTGAGTCCTCCGTGTTCAGTCCTGATCACTGAATGGGGTCACGTGGGATGCAGGGCTGGGCTCCTCTCCTGAGCTGCAGGGTGAGGGCTGGGCTGGTTTTCATCAGCAGAGGGAGGCCCTATTTGCATATCCCACTGCAATATAGCAAGCTCTCCTGAGGAACGACTCAGTTAAAAAGGTACTCAGATCAGATGCAGGTGTACTGGGAGAGTAGCTCACTGACAGCTTCAGCCACAAGTTATTTTCCTTAGAAGATTGTGCTTCGAGGAACATAGTACTATTCATAGTTGTATTTGTAATCATGTATGAAATTTTCATGCTTTTTTAAAAACATTTCTTTAATGTTCAAATGAAGTATGAAACACTGCTTTCATTCAGTGTATATGTAGCAACTCTCTTATTTCATGTTGCTTGTAGAGAGATAACCGTGTAGAAGATATCAATTTTATCTCTACTTTCATGTGTTGCAATTAAAACAATGAATCCTTTGTGCAATGTTATGGTTTGTCATATATGATAAAATATTTCCCTCCAGAAAGCACATTATGTTTATAGAATTCAGACCTCCTGTCAATGTTGGCCACCTGGATTGTGTTAAAAAGCAATTCAGCAACCCCAACTCCCTCAACATTGATCAAGTGAGGCTGAAACAGAGCTTCCGGTGCTTCCAATCTCTCTCCCCCGACTTTAATGATGCATCCATCTGGAGTGTGTAAGATTCAACTAATACTGTGGTTCTAAGGCCACTTTCTGTTCTTGCTCAATATTGTATCCCACATAACACAGTTTTTCTTTAATTATGCAATCTGTTTCAAAGTCAGCAGAATGGTTGAAGGCATATCCTTGAAACAGAAGCAGCTTGATAAGATATCTTGTAATATTACTCTCAGCAATATCCAGTCTCCCGGTAAGAAGAGGGAGAGAAAAGCCCTCATACACTGGGCAAAAGTGAGTTACAGCATCTCCAGAGTCCACGACGGCCCCAGTCAATAAACCTTGAGCTACAAAATCAGAACTGCCTGGATGGCTACATACACACCAGACAACTGGTAAGTTTCAAACATTACCTCTACACTCTTCTCTCTGTTTTTGGCTGGGTTCATAGGAGGTTCTGTGAGTAAGATTTTACAATTTCTGGTATCTATGTTCAGTTTCTCTGGTCAAAATGTATAGTCCCACAAGTGTTTCATGTGGTCCCAATTTTGTACTATACCATTTTCCATTGGATAGTTAACTTGTAACATTGAGTGTAATCCACTGGCCTCTTCACCGACCATGAGATCCTTGATTTCAATGGTTCCCACTTTGGTGGTTGATCTGATAATAGTTCTTCCAGCCAAAGCTGGGAAGATGTGTTCTGGAAGGTTAGAGCCTGCATATCCACACTTCACAAACCTGGTGCTGTGGTCGCACACCACCACCTTCCTTCCCTGGCTGTCCATGGTGTGCCAGGCTCTAGGGGACCAGTGTCTCCCTGGATCCTCTATCTGGTTCTCCTGGTGTGGGCACCTCTGCCGCTCCTGTCATTCCTCACCTATGCAGGTAGGCTGCATGGAGGAGAGACAACTCTTCTTAAAGGACTCCCCTCTATGCTGGCATGGGCAGGCCAGGGGTTGTCCTGAGCCAGCAGGGCATGTGCAATCTTGAGGAGGACTCTGAGGCCACTAACAAGGCCCAGAGACACCACGCCAGAACTCAGACCTGTGCAGTGCTGCCTCGCAGTGCCTCCCCCAACAAAAGCTATGGTCTGTATCTCACCCCACCTCAGGCTGGTTCCTGAGACTCATTTATACCAGACATGGAGGTCTGGAAATCAGGACATCACATTCAGAACACGACAGGGCAGGGAGCCTGGAGTGTTAACTTTGCATGGATTCTAATTGGGGTTCTCTGGAGCTGGCAATGGGCATCAGTGGTACCCTTGTGAAACCTGGTGACAACACCACTTCTTGCTAATGCAGGTGAGGCAGAGCCAAGGGTCACCTGGTTACTGGGGCAACAGCAAACAAGTGAGCTGTTTCAGCTCCACGAGAGACAAGCCGGCTTCTGCAGGATACATCTTCACCCAAAATGGGCAAGGTGATTTCCTGCTGGGCCCCAATCTACTGGCCATCTTTGTCTCTTGACCAACTGTGGAGTGCAGACCTGAGGTCAGAAACAGAAAGACGGACCACTGAATCTCCTCAGTGTGCATGCCATGTCCCTGTAGGGAATGCATTTGTCCTCCTGGGTTTGTATTTCCATGTGCAGCCTAGGAATGCACCTTACATATCATTAAGCACAGAAAAGAACCACGTGGGCAACAGATAAAGTGGAGAGGAGGAGCTGAGCCTGAGGCAGAAGAGAGGCCTGAGCCAGGTCTGGCAACTGTTGGGGTCAGAGGCTCCAAGGGGCTGTGGTCTCCCAACTTTGTCTCCTCTGTTGTCTGTGCAGGACTAACTTCTCAACCTCAGAGAGAGGCAGGCTACTGCAGCACCTTCATCTGTGATCCACTTTTACCACACTGTCGCAGTGATCCTTGGGGTTGTTTGTAAATGAGTAGGAACATCCTAGAAAAGAACACACTTGTCCAATGGGATGGCTGATCAGGCACCAGCATTGTTTCAGCTGAATCCGTGGACTGTGTAGGAGTGCGTACAAGCCAGATTTCCATGTTTCCAAAACCACATGGAAGCATGGCACGGAAGACAGAAAATGTAATAGAGAAGGCACTAGCTGACCCATCAGATGACATGAGAATTTCCAGAAGAAGAGTCCCATGTCGGAAAAGAATGTAATTGTATTAATCTAGAAAGCCAATGGCCACAAAGAAAAGTAGCCATTATTCATCAAGACATCAGACTTCAAAATGGAGTTGACTGTTGGTCATCCAGGTCTGATGGACGACCTCCACCACGTGCCCACCATCTTCCCCACAATGCCTGTTTTCATAAGGTTCACTCTTTATGTTCCCCATTTTCATTTTCCATGTGACGTTTTAAAGAATGCAGGATGTTCTGCAGTTCATCTTTGTTGCACTTACAGTAGTTGAAGTATAAACCACATAGAAGATTTAAGAGAATTCTCATTTGTATCATGTAATTTTTGCTAATTTATTTTCTGGAAACTGCACATCACAATAATGACTGTGTATCAGTATTTCACATGTAAATAAAAATATTTTAATTGACCTAACGAATACAGAATCTTCATTTTGCATATCTTCCTTCCTTTGCAGAGAACTCTACTGTAAAAAGCGCTACATGGACAGGAACCTGAACACTTATGTTAAAAAAAATTATTTAAACTCCCTCTGTATCTGTTTCCTTTCTGTTGATCCACAGGAAACCTGCATGACCAAAGCCCTCCCCCCCCTAGTGTTTTCCAGATGGTCCTGAAGACAAATTTCTTTGCCAAAAAATGTAATTTTTAATATTTATCTTTATTGGTGCATTGTAGGCATATATCTTTGAAAATTATTTGTATAAAATTTATAATAATAAGAATATATATATATACATATATATATATGTATATATATATATGGATATTGTTCTATAAGACCTTCATGTTTTTGTATTATGGGATTCAGGATTACAATACAAACACATTTTAAACATGTGCCTAATGAACAACTTTAATTCATATATTTCTCTGGTAAGTTTCCAAGACAAAATATGTGAGACACTCAGGGAAAACTGTTACAGGCACTTAAACAAAAGCAAAAACAACAAATTCAGTACACTTATTCTGCATGGTTTGTGTTCTTGGATCATAAGCACCACCTGAG
>PVLC010031537.1:0-18698 GCA_004027655.1 Graphiurus murinus
GGAGCCAAAAATATACGCTGGAAAAAGGATAGCCTCTTTAACAAATGGTGTTGGCAAAACTGGTTAGCCATATGCAGGAAACTGGAAATAAACCCCACTTTCTCACCCTGCACAAGAGTCAACTCAAGGTGGATCAAGGACCTGGAAGTCAGACCAGAGACCTTGCAGCTACTTGAAGAGGGCATAGGACCAACACTTGCTTTTTGAATAAAGAAGCTGCATTTTTATTTTGTTCTGGGCACCACAAATTCTGTCACTAGCTCTAGCTCTTAGACTATGGGAAAATCATTAGCTATTTCCATTCTTAGCTACTTCAGTCAGGGTCAAAGTTAAATCAGAGAGCACTAAGAGATGTGTGTATGTGTGTTCATATATGGTTTTAGATGTATATAGTCATGCACAGCATAGTTTTTCAGTCAACAGTGGACTACATATATGATGGAGGTCCCATATGATTATAATAGAACTAATCTTGCCACTGGAGGCAAGATGATTCTGTGAAGGGTCCAAAAGTTCTCAGTGGAGAAGGGAGGGGAACTCAACTCAGCATCAGTGGTATCCTTGGCTTACATAGTAGAAAATAATTTTCAGCACAAGAAAGCAACAAATATACATTATTCAAGGAAGAATGCAAGCTACCACAAAAGCAAGAGGGACATTTGGGGATTCATTGATTCTTTTTTTAGAGGGGTACTGAGGATGGAACCCAGTGGCATTCTACCACCAAGCTACACCCCCAGTCCTATTTTTATTCTTTATTTTGAAACAGGGTTTCAATAAGTTGTGGAGAACCTCACTAAGTAGCTGAGGCTGGTGGTCACAAACCCGGATGCTCCTGTCTCAGCCTCCCAAGTACTGGGATTACAATTGTATGCCACCACTCCTGACTCTCATTGACTGTTTTTTATAGGAGACTTTGGAGGGCAAGAGGAGGTGTGTGAGGATGACTTTAGTTGGTAATCACAAGATGATTTGGGGTATTTTGGTCATCTTTGGGTCCTGATAGTGCCTTTGTTGTCTTATCAGTAGTTATCCCTCTTGTTTAAACTATTCAGGGACTCTGACAGTACCTAAGGAGATTGGTCTTTTGTGTGATCTCTATTGTCTGATTAATAGATATCTCTCCTGCTTAACAATTTCTAGGATAGATAATTGACAGTTCAAGGTATTTCACAAGTGAATGAATTTCCAGCATGCTGCCTGGGCCACCTTCCTAGATCTTTTATGTGATCTCTATTGTCTGATCAATAGATCTTTGAGGATAGTCAAGAGTGCTGGATAGATTGGGAAGCAAACTATTCCAGACCTGCTCCGGGTAGCAGAAAAGGTATACAATGGTAGGGAAACCTCTAAGGAGAGACAGGAGCACATGAGACTGGAAGATGGGGAACTGGCTAGGATATTTTTCGCAGGGCAAAGGGGGGACAGGGACAAGAGAGGCAGGCTCTCCGCCCCATTCTGCCATGAAAGCCGATTCTAAATTCTTTACAGGGGCCCACAAGATGTAGAGCCCAGAGATTGGGTCTGGGTCAAGCGGCATCACCATAAGACATTAGAGGCTAGATGGAAAGGGCCTTACGTGGTTGTCCTTGTTACCCCAACTGCCCTAAAGGTGGACGACATAGGACTCTGAATACATCATTCCCAGATCCGGAAGGCCAGTGAGAAGGACATGGAGAGAGTCCAAAAGGAGTGGGCAGTGACAGCCAACCCTGACAACCCCTTGAAGCTCACGCTGGTGACTAGGAAGTTGTGCTGCACTTCATTGACATCGTCTTTGTGTCTTTGTGGACTTTGGTATTAGGGCCACTGATTATTCTCATACTCATACTCACATTTGGGCCTTATATACTACAGTGCAACTCATGATTCTTGTACAACAGTATCAAAACTTGCCCAACCCTGTATATAGTATATGAGGAGGATTCCTCATATAAACAAAAGAAAAAGGGAGGAATGTAGGGCATTGACAGCCCCCTCCCTTCTGGTAACAGGGCTTCACCAATCCCCGTGTCTTTCTGTGTTACCTTTCCCACGTGCAAGAAAAGTTTCCCTGCCTCTGTACACCTCTATATAAGGCTGAACTAACCCAGGTTCCGAGTTCCACTGCCATGACACCTCTATACTTAGGTGGAACCCTAGTCTGGGTTAGACTCAACCCTGACCCGGATTAGTAATAAAATCTCCTCTTGTTTATTAAAAAAAAAAAAAAGAGTGCTCAGGATGTTTATTAAATAATTGTAAATTCCTCAGAAATTTGGTACTAACAAGAGGTTGAGCAGTGAGGATATTGGTGAATTTTGCCACAGATTTCCATATTAAAGTTACATTCTTGTGTTCTTTCTTTATGTCTCCTTTCTAACTATTTCTTTTATCTTTTCTATCCTACCCCAATCTAATCTCTTAGTGATGTTGTAGTTGTTGTAACATCATAGTGAGACACAATACTTGTGTGTATGGGAATACTTGTGTGAACAAAACTACTGTGCTGCCCGTCCTGTAAAGGTGTAGCACATGCAGTTATGTGCAGTACATGGTACTTGAAAATGACAATACATAATTATGTAGCTGGTTTATGTTTACTACACTATACTTTTATCATTATTTTAAAGTGTACTCCTCCTGCTTATAAAAGAAGATTAACTATAAACAGTGTGGTGTATTATGTTGGCAGCAGCTTCGTATACCTTGTCTCTGATTAGATCAAGAGTCTGTGTGGAGTGATGGACCTAGATAATGTGTAATTACACTTTATGACGCTCACAATATGACAAAGTCACCTGACTATTTCTCAGAATGTGTCCTTGTTTCGAAGCAATACATAACTGTACTTTGTAGGTCACATATATATACAGAGAGAGAGAGAGAGAGAGAGAGAGCGAGAGCGAGAGCGAGAGCGAGAGAGAGAGAGAGAGTTTATCAGCTTTCCACAAGAGTGATACACTTTAACTACCAAGAGAAGGCAGTGGCCATCAAGATTCTGAGGTTATCAAAGCTATAGAAGAGACACAAGTGGACCATAGAGTAGAAGATGCCACCTCTGTGTGTGTGTGTGTGTGTGTGTGTGTGTGTGTGTGTGTGTGTAAGAAATAGAACTACTGCTATGCTTTGACCCAGTAGGGGGCACTACTGATAACATCATGCACTGACTATTTTCTTCTCTTCTTCTGACTCTTGCTGGTACTGGAAAGGACTGAAGCCATGCTACAGGGAACAGAGCTGCTGTAGTGCACAGTGGCCAGCTCTCTGAGCAAGGCAACAGGTGTGGCAAGTGGAAACACAGGGCAAACAAAGAATGTCAAGCTTGACTTTAACAAGGTTGTTTTGAAGGTTACATGAGATAAATTACATAAAATACTCAGGAAGAGGTACTTACTGTTGGCTTTAGTATTATTTATGTCTAGGGGAAGCTGGAGCAGTTTGAGGTCAGGCAGCAGGGCTGGTAGAATAAGGAAGGTCTGCTGCATTCTTGATTCTGTCACACCACCATGCTCAGAACTAGTAATGTGATGTTTAGCTATGGAACAAAAGTCCAGGGACACAGCCTCAAAATCAGTAACAGAGATCAAGGATGCCTGGGTTTAATCCCAACTCTGAAGCATTCCTGTGGGGCAAGTGAGCAAGTCACTCACCCCTTTGATTCTCCCTTTTGGCATCTTTGATTTGGGGTGATTGATAATTTGCTAATTCTGAGGATCAGCCAGGTAGCAAGAAACTGCTCAGAAACACACAGGGCCTTTACTACAGAAGAATCTATTTATGGCATAAGAATAAAGATGTAGGTTGGTGAGTCTCTGAAGCAACTGAACATCCCTAAACATCTTTATTTCAGATCTGAAGCTATTTTTCAAGTGCTGCTGAAAACAGAATCAGAGACTGTAGAGTCTTTTAGCTCTGGGACCTAGAGGGCAGTGAACCCCAATATGCAGAATGAGAAGACAGAATGAAAAGACATAAGAAAGGAGAGGCGGATCATTTGTGCTGGCCCAGGTACACTCCCTGGCTTTGGCATTGGTGTCAGATGGCAGTGAGGGAACACAGGGCATGGGTCCACGTGGAACTGTGGCCCAGGTCCACGATTCTCAGGTCCCATATCTGGGAACTTCACATGCTCATTTGAGAAGAAGAGATGGGAGACTTAAAGTCTCATTTCTAAGCAGACTATTAAAAAACATGTCTATAAACAAGAAGAGACCACCATCCTGGTCAGAGCACAGCTGGACTTTCCATGGACATTGGAAACCCTATGATGAACAAATGTGGGCTCAAGGCTGTAAGAGACAGAAGAGGCAACTAGAGACTATGTGCAAGAAAGCATTTGCTTTGAAGGCGGCTGGGCTGCCTGGGAGGTAAATGGAGGGATGTGGTAGAAGGAAAGGTCAAAGTTCAAAGGGAAATATTTCTCCTTCTATAAAGTGATTAAACTCTCAAATAAAAAATGTAGGGACCATCACATCTGTTTTGTCACTTAATTCTCTCTTTAGCTCTCAATCTTCTCTGAACCCGATCTTCTTCATTTCAACAGACACTGCCTTAGCTTTTGGCCTTCTCTATTTTTCACTTAAATCATTGCACATCTCTACCTCAGCTTTCAAAAATTCAGGTCCAGAGATTTCACTGTTTTAGTTAAATTCCCTGGACATTTCTACATCATTTTCAAGACAAATTCCCAAACATAACTCAGTAGGCCCTCTGCGCTCGGATCTGTTTAAACATTCAGGTTAGGCCATGTTACTTACATATTTGCCAGGCATGGTTCTATGTTCCTTACAAATGTTAGCTCATTTAATCCCCCAAACAACACTAGGGATATGTTTTATTATTGTTCCTATTTTAAAGATTAAATATAAATATAAGGCAGAGGCACAGAGGGGTGAAGTGATTTTTTTCAAGGTTAAGCCATCAAGGGTTGGGCCAGAATTTATCCCAGACATCTGCTGGCAAAGCTTATGCTCTCAGGCCTTAGGACCTACTGCTGCCCAATTCTCTGTAGGAGCCAGGTCCTTCCTCATCACAGGGGATATAACATGCCATTTCTTCTCCTGGAGGCAGTCCTTGCTCCTATCTTTGCCTGAGTTTCTTCTGTTTATTCTTCTGGATTTATCTCACATACCACACAGGGTCTTCCCTAAGCCAAGACCTTGCTTGTCTCAGGGGTTGCTGTGACACATTCTACCAGACTGATATCCCTGATTAATTTGTCTGTGTCGGTTCAGACAAGCCTGTGGTCCTGAAGGTCAGGAACAATACCTGCCTTCGTCTCACTTTCCTCTGACCCATGTAGACACTGAGTGAAGGATAGTGTAAATAATCCTTCAATTCCTGGCTCTGCCTTTTGCTGATTAGAAGAGTTGCTTATCTCTGAGTTTCTTTTTACAATAGAGGTAAACAGAGTTCTTCCTTTAACACAGCCATTGTGAGTGGCAGGTTAAATGATGACCATATATTTGTAATCCTGGGCTAGCATAGATGTATCACAAACTCTCCTCTGAGTCAGTCTGGTTTCTCTGAGATGCAGCCTCCCCTTCATGCTTTTTTATCAAGATTATTTTACTATCTGGACTCTTGATCTTCCCCCTTTCTCTCATCACAACTCTAAGGCTATCTCAAAACCTACCTGGTCCATAAGGCCTTCCTTAACTGCTTTTTCTCTCTGTATCTATTTTCTAACATATCTTCAGCATCACCATCTCTGGATGTTCCCACAATATAACCTACACCCTTGAAAAATTTGACTCTGGATTTATTATTTATATCCTCATTGAGACTGTTTACTCTTAAGTGATGAAAGCTATGCTTTTTAATTCTTTACTATATTTACAACTCCAGAAGAATGGCAGGTCCTTACCAAATAGTAAATACTTGCAGAGCTAACGGTGAGGTGACTTCCTTTCCCAGGTGCTCTGCTGCCCCCTAGCGTTGTGGCGAGGGAGGCTCGGGGCTAAGACAAGTTCCCTGTAAGCTCCGACTCAGCCAGCACCCTCTAGATTGGAAAGACTATTGTTGCAGACAATAAACTTGAGACAGCTGATGCTGCTGGGGACAGATGCTGCTGCAATAAACAGAGGACTCTGCTGTCCTAGGCTAGATGCCTTGAGGTGGACTCTTGCTTTATCTCTGAGATGAGTATTTACGGGACTTCTCTTGAGGGCTTTTTGGACACTTCCTTTCCTAATCAAATACCTCTCTCCCTCCTTTCCAATTACTGATTTTACCGTATTTGGAGATTTTATTCACGCTTTGCTATTAAGGCTGCAGTGAAGTGCATATTAAAATGCAACTTCTATTGAAAACAATAAAACATAGGCTTTTAAAAAATACCTAGATCGCAAATGGCTTTCTGATTTTGCCAAGAGGGAGGTTTGAAAAGCATCTGTTCTCTGAAAAATTAAATGAGATCACTTATGAGACATAAAGCACATGAAAGGGGGAGACTTAGGTACATCGTGGATTTGCTAGTTGTTTTGGCTAAGAACTTGCAGAGATAAATGATGTGGTGGAAAGAACATACACTTTTCTGTAAACTCTGGGTTCAAATCCCAGTGTTTCCAGTCTTTAGCTCTATGATATGTTTAAATCTCTCCTATCTTCAGTTTTGTGGTCAACATAGTGGAGGCAGCAGCACATAACTCAGAGTGTGTTGGGAGAATGGAATGAGATAATACATGTAGAAGCAGTAGTGACATGGCAAGTGGTTCATGATCTTGAAATGTGAAAAACATGGCTTCCATCGGAGTAGAGTGCATGGACTCCAGTGACAGATTTGCTCCTGTATTCTTCAGCTGCCTTGCCCATCCACAGAATTTAATCTCTTGGAGGGATGAAATGATCTTTAATCTTCCATAAATTAGCATAGTGCCTGGCACTTATGTGTTGAGTAATGTTTGTTGACTGAATGAAATGCCTACAGCTAAAGATACTGAGATTTTTTGACTTTGTGATCCACTGTTTGAATTCTCAGCTGCTGTCTTTAATATTTCTGATCTGGTGACTAATGTACCATACATTAGCACCCTGATTAAATATGTGGACTTTTTCCTGTTTATCATCTTCCTTTTGATTTTTCATTCAAAGCATGATCCAGTCATCATGTCTTCTCGGCCTCTCACCAGCTCCCAATCAGTCCTCCCAGATGCTGCCTTCATTGCATACGACAGTCTTTAGTTTCATTTGTCTTATCTATAATCGCATCAAGCTGCTTATTTGTTAATGGGCAGTGTGATGGCTTCACAGTTGGAATTGCTGCACAGCATATTTTGTTCCCACAAGGACATCCTTATTCCCATCTGCCTGAGCCTCCTTGGCCTTTGCCTCTCTTTGGGCTGAGCCAGCTTCTCTCACCTCACTTCCCAGATCAGCTGGTCATTTTCCCCCTGCTGTTGTCACTGATAATTTTCAGGTTAAGTCTTATAAGTGGAAATTGGCTCCACAGCTGGAGTGGAAACATACGTAGCATGCTGGAGTTATTACTGCAGTCTGTTCCTGGGTAGGTAGACAAGTTGGGTATGATAGATTTCCACTGTGTAGGAATTGGAATGCTGTCCATCTAATGGAGACTGGACTGGGGATTACCTTCTCCTGGGGAGAACAGTATTTGCACCTATTCACTAGAAGTCTGTAGCAGGGCGATTCAAGAGAGGTGAGTGTTTTTCAGTAGTTTTCTGTCATTTTATGAGAAATAAGTTAGATAGAGTGATGATGTGGGCTGGGCAGCAAATGATTTATAAGTGGTTGACCAGCCTTCTAGGCTGTCAGCTTTCTCAAACATAGGAATTTTTTTCTCCTAGGGTGGAAACATTTGATTTCTTAGATTAAAAATAGTAGACGTTAAGGAGAATCAATAAAAGGTTTGTTTATTCAAAAAACCTTTATCACAGAATTCAAAACTATGCTGTACTTATTCAACAAATTTATTTATTAATTTATTCAACAAATATTTTTTGAGCAGTCATTACTTGCCAGGATTAGAAATATGAGCTTAGTAGGATTCACAAGAACCCACCCTTGTGGACCTGGCCTTTTACTGGATAAGGCTGATATTAAGACAACAGATAAATAAAATGATTTCTAACATATTAGGCAGAAAATAAAATAGGGAAATGATCTTGCATTGGATGGCCAGGAAGAGCTCTCATAGTAGACCTAAAGTTAATCCACAGCTGCTAAAAAAAAAATATTTGGGTAATTTGATGGATTCTGAATGGGGTCCAAGATGGCCTGTATCTTGTGTCATTTATTACCATCCCATGCTTTCTACTTTGGCCTACTTTACCCTCCAGCAACCGTCCTGAGATCAAGAACCCAGAAGACTTCAGGGCTGTTCTCCCCAAAATATCAATAGCATCCATTGAGGCCTTGATAGAAGGTGTCAGGACTTGACTGAGCTGTAGAAGATGGTGGGAGTTAAGCTCTGAGCCATAATGGGTTTTGAACTCTAGTCTGGCTTCCCCACTGAGACTATGTCAGCCTTGACAGGTCTCATTCCCTTTCTGGACTTTAGCTCCTTGTCCACAAAATTGTTTGTTGAGATACACTATGTAATTCCAGGTTGTGTAGGATTTTTTTGTACCAGGAATTGAACCCAGGTATGTTCTACCTCTGATCTATACCCTCATCCCTATTTTATTATTTTCTTTAAATTTGAAACAGGGCCTCAGTTGCTCAGGGTCTCACTAAGTTGCTGAGACTGGCCTTGAACTTGTGATCCTCCTATCTCAGCTTCTCAAGTACTGGAGATTACAGGCATGTGCCACCACATCATGCAATACCTGGCATCTTAAGCAAGTAGTCCATGTGTGAGAAAACTAAGAGCAAAATCTCCCCTGAGGTCATGAGGGTCTAGATTATAAGGGATCAGATGAGCTCTCAGTGCTGCCTAGATTTCTCATAGTGGATCTGGTACAGAGAGGACATGCAGGGATAATCTCTTACACAGAACACACTATTAAATAAGTAGTTCCATAACATGCCCTCAAATATCTACTAAATTCCACCTCAGGCTTAAACACCAGTGCCCTCCAATTGCTTGAACTCTTCAGAGGTTTTAAATGTACCTTAAATGGATCAGTCATCTTCTTCCCCCTTGTATACTGGAGCATTCACATAGGTTTTTTTTTTTTTTTTTTTTTTAATTTATACGTTCGCTGGAACACTCAGTTGACTGCAGTATAGGCAGGAAGAAAGAGAAGAGACGATGGGCTAAGGGCACAATTAGAGCCCATGGGCTGCTACTGTAGCCAGTATATGAATACACATGGGCCTAGGATTTGAGCTGGAGAACTGAAAAGGGAAAAACATGCCAAACATAAATGAACCCATTACACTTCCAAAGATTAGTCCTGGGTGCAAAAGAGAGACTCCCAGCCAACTTATGCCTCATTTAGAGTACAGCAGATAGTGTATAACTACACAATATACAATGAACAGTATATAGTATACTGCATATGTTGCTGGCATATCAGTCTCCTTTAGTTGTGTCAGGACATTATGACAGGCCAAAATAAAAGTATCTACTGAGCAGTTACAATTATGCCACACAGACTCATCAATGAATGATTCCAGCAAAAATCTCTGTCTTCAAGGGACATAGGTTCTAGTGGAGGAGACAAAATACAAATAGGCAAATTATTATATCTATGAGTACTCTGAAGGATATAATATAGTGATAAATAACTATATATGTATCTAAGTTGCTTAATCCTGCATGATGGGGATGTCTCTGAGGGTTACAATATTTGAGTTCAGTTGTTCAACATAGATTATTAAGCACATTCTATGCTCTGGACCCTCTTCTGGGCAGAAAAGTTTCACCAGTAACTAAACCCAACAGCATCACATCCAAGGAGTCTTCCAGAAAGAAGAAACAAAGAAAAAAGTTTAAAATATAATTATTTATTTTACAATAGATATAGCAAATATAAATATTTAGATTTTATAATTGATATATACTATAATTATTATACATTAGGTATGTTAATATATAAATAATGATTTTATAATATATATACTATAATCATTCTTGTTTTATTATGCAACACATATCATGAATAATTATAGTTGGAATCTGAATAATGAAAGGTCAGAACCATCTGGCTTGGCCACTCAATAATAGGTGCTAACACCACGTGGTTTTGCCTGGGAGGGCTTGGGAGAATGGAACTAGCAATTAGTTTTAATAGAAGCACATTCCAGGGAGAAGGGGTAGAATCCAAGGCTCCAAGATGCCAGTAAGCATAATATCTGTAAGGTCCAAAGGACATCCCATGTGACTGGAGCATCACAGGTGAGGGAAACATGGGGTGGTAATATGGCTGGATGAGACTAGGCCAGAACATCACATCTAGATTTTATTCAAGTTACAGGATGAAAGCATGGGAAAGTTTTTAAGAAGAAAGCAAGTGGTAAGATCTCACTCAAGTTTAGAAAATTCCCTCCAGCAGCTGGTGGAGCATAGATTTAGAAAGAAAAAAGGGTAGCAGGGAGATTAGTTAAGGAACTGTTGCAGAAGTTGGGAAAAGAGAAGATAGAGGCTTGGACTAGGGTTGTAGCAAGAAGAATTGATATCAAACTATTTATCTATCGACCTCTCTGGCATTTCACTGTTTATCATTTATGATAGATCTAGCTATGGTCTCTCTATTGAGATATATCAAAGGGGTTGAACTGACTGCATTGCTACAGGTTGTCTGAGGATGTGAATGTGGGAATAAAAGAGAAATTAAAGTAGCTCCTTAAGTTTCACATGAAGAGTTGTGTGCATGTGAGTGATATTAACTGAGAGAGGGTTTGTAGATAGTGGAGACAAATAGCTTATTATCAACACTTTAAAGATTGACTTTACACAATGTACAAGTGAGGATATAACAAAAGAGATATGAGATTTGAGTTTTGAGGACAGGGGCTGGGGTTTGAGTATCATCACTGTCAAGATGGTCTTTTGAAGTTTAGGAAGGATGAGATCAGCTAAAAACATAAGTAGAGAAGAGAAGGGCTTTGATGACCAAGTTGAGGCACCTTTTAAAACTAGGTGGTCTTAGAGTGATGGAGTATCAGCAAGAGAGAGAGAGCAAAGAGCAGATTTTAAGTGAGGAGGCCAGCTGAGTGAATGTGGGAAGGTAAAATCATATAGTCATGTTAAGTAATGCTGAGAAGATACAATGACCTATTTAAACATTTTTCTTGAGAGGAGATATGGTGATTGGTGACATTTTAAGAGTGTGGTGGAAAAAATACCTAATTGGAATGTGTTGAGTGAAAATAAGTGAGTGTCAACTGATAGTGTGGAGTTTTTTTCCCCCAAGAATTTTGCTGGAAAGAGAAGTTGAGAAAATAACTCTTTTAGCCAGGTGTGGTGGTGCACGCTTGTAATCTCAGTACTTAGGAGGCTGACACTGGAGGATCCAGGTTCAAGGCCAGCTTCAGCTACTTAGTGAGGTCCACTGCAACTTAGTGAGACCCTGTTTCAAAATAAAAACTAAAAGTAGGGGTGGGGATGTAGCTGGGAGGTAGAATGCCCCTGGGTTCAATCTCCAGTACTGCAAAAAACAAACAAACAAACAAACAAATAAAATCCCCCAAACTCTTTATTTGATCTCTAAAGAGAATAATTTAGAGTTAAAATATATTCTGTGAAGGAAATATGGTGATGAGAGAAGTGGGGGTAGATAGTATGGCTTTCCCTCCTCTCTAGTGCTTATTCCCAAGTTGCTCTGTAGTGATCTTCCTTTAGCAAGAACGACATTGGGGAATGCTTCCTTTAGAAGGCTGATGGTCTGCAGCTTTCATGGTGTGTTCTATTAATAGGTCATGGGCAAGCCAGCTGCTATCCAGGGAAAAGGTAGCTTTCTTGACTGTCTCCAAAGGCCCCCTTATTCATGTGCAACTTCTTGGAGTAGAAAAACCAGACAGGAACATATTCAAAACAAAGCAACGAAGCATTCTAACTGTGAATTGGGACACGACACAAAGAGGCAGATTAAAAAAGAAGTGGATCTGCCTGAGACCTCTCTCCATGTATATCCTCATTGCTTCTCCTGGCTAACATATCAGCAACTACATACAAAATATCTGGCTTGGCCACTCATTAATAATAGTTGCTTACACCACTTGGTTTTGCCTGGGAGGTCTTGGGAGAATGGAACTAGCAGTTAGTCTTTGGGGGTACAAATTCATCAATTACAGAAAGGAATGCATTACCATGTCTGTGGACATAGACTGTGCCTCATTTAGAGAGGATCAGATACAGATGATCTGAAGCAGAGAAAGTGAAGATAATTTTCAAGGAATTGATATATTTGGGTCTCATCCAGGTCAGGCCGTAATCATAACAGTCTGCTAATTCGATTCTTATCCAAGAGCGAAATCTTCTCCCAGAATTGTTCACATGAGATGAACATTTTATCTTGATTACAGAGTCTTGAGTTATTTTCCCAAATGTCCATTCTCCTCTCTTTGCCCATCCCTCAACACCAGATCTTAACACCAGGTACAAAGCATCTTTTTTTTTTAGCAATGCCTTCCACATTCCAATAGGTGAATTAATAAATTAATGAGCATGTCTGAAAGTGAAAAATTGGGGTACTACTTGCTGCTCAGAAGAAGCTCAAAGAACAATAAGCATCTTCACACAGCATACCTTGACTTCAACAGCAACAGTCAATAGTATAGACAGGGAGGACATGCTTCCCAAGGCTATTGGCCTCAAATGCATCAAGTTTTTACTTGGCCTAGGGGCCTTTGCACTTTGTTCTCCCCTTTTCATATGCTCGCCTCAAAACTTCACATATAGTTGATGTATTCTCATCTTTTTAGTATCAATTAAAATATCATCCTCAAAAAAGAGTCTTTGAGCAATTGATTTAAGGTGATTCCATGTCTAATGCTAATTTTGCTTTATAACATCTATCTCTGCTTGTTTACTTCTTTGTTCATTTTGTATCTCTCTATCAGATGATAAACTCCTTCATCTTATCTTTTCTTCCTTCCTTCCATATGCTGATTACCTAGCATGATGATATATTAATGGGTGGTGCTCAATAAATATTTGTTAATTCAAAGGACATATGTGAGTGCCATAGAGACTACTGTAAGCTTAAAGATACATTTCACCATTGTCCCATGCTCAAGTCTCCTGGGTACTCTTCCTGCCTTCCTCCCTCCTATGGCAGTGTCTGACATATACAGATGCTAAATTATTATTTGTGGAATCAGGGAGTGATTAAAAATTAAGTTGTTGTTAGTATTTCAATATACTCAGAAGTATATCCCTGTTTCAGTCAGCATTCTCATTGCTGTGACCCGAAATACCTGATGACCACAACTTGGAGAAAGGAAGATTTAGTTCTGGAGATTTCAGAGGTTTCAATCCATGTTAGGTTTGGAAAAGTCTGTGAAGCTCAGGGCCTGGTGCAAGAAGTAGAGGAAGGGTGCAAGTGGAGGGAGTCTGCTCTTACATAATGGATCATGGAGGCCAGAAACAGAGAGAAAGAGCGCAAGAGGAGGAGGGATATATATATATCCTCCAAGGCCACACCCTCAGGCCCTTTCTCAGCAGCCAAACCCCACCTCCAACATACCTATCTTGTCTGCAATATGAGGTCTAGAGGACATTCTAAATCCAAACCATAATAATCTCATGTCCAAAGATGAATATAGTCTCATGGACACAGAAACCCAGTAGAGGTAGAATAATATTCCTTGCCCTTAGCTGCCCGTGCTCTAATCCCTCCAACCTGTGCATATGACCTTGCACAGGATCATGAGATGAGATGATCCTGGAATAGACAGGTCAAACATAGTCACAAAAGGTGTCCATGTGAGGGGCAGGAAGTCCAGAGGTCAGAGGGATAGAATTTTGGCTGTCCAAGCACCACAAGTCAAGGAATACAAGCAGCTCTTAGAATGTAGAAAATGCAAGGAAACTGATCCCTCCCCCCCTTAGAGATTTTAGGAGGAAGGCAGTCCTATGAATACTTTGATTTTTAGCTCAGTGAAATCTATTTTGGACTTCTCACCTTCAGAACAGAAAGATAATACATTTGTCCTAGGTTTGTGGTAATTTCTCTTGGTATCAAGAGGAAACTAATACTTAGGTTCTCACATGAAATGCCCTCCACTTTAGCCTTCTTGTCATGGTTGTTCTTATTAGGTCAGTTCCCAATTTACACAGGTCTCATCTCCAGAAAGGTCCTGGATTGTGGGATCATTCCACTAACCTGCTGGGTTTGCTAGGAAGTAGATCATAGGCTTCTGAAATTCCATCAGGCTCATACATGTTTGAAGTTAGTAATGAGGGATAATAGGGCCTAGAGGGTGAGAAGTTATTCCTCTTTCAGTTTGATGAAGAATAAATCTCCATTCATGGAAAACCACAAATATTGTTATATATGACCAGGAGAAAAAAGGAAAGGAGGAATAAAGGAGGAAAAAATTATGACCATTATGTTTTTCTCTGATATGTCATCTCAAAAACTCCCGAAGCCTATAATTACCTTATATGCTGTATTCAAATGCTGTAGAATGATTTTCTCCAAGGTCTTTTAATGGTAACCTTCTTTGATAATATCATCAAGTTTTACACTTTAGGATCAATTTTGACCCCAATAATTTAAGGATAATATGGAATTGTCAGTGTGATGGCACATGCCTGTGATCCTAGTACTTGGGATGCTGAGACAGGAGGATAGCAGGTTTGAGGCCAGCCTCAGCAACTTAGACCCTCTACAGTATAGTGAGACCCTGTTTCAGAACAAAATACATAAGCACTGCTAAGAGGCAGATTTCCCCTGGAATTAATTCCCAGTACTACCAAAGAATGAGGGCGAGAAGGAAGAGGAGGAGGAGGAGGAGGAGGAGGAGGAGGAGGAGGAGGAGGAGAAGGAAGAGGGAGAGGAGAAGGAGCAGATGATGAAATTGACCACAGAGTTGTCTAATCCATTTTGTGATTGGCATTATGGAAAGCAATTATTGGTGAAACTCTGGATATACTGCAGGAACTGTGAGGAAGAGGACAGTGGGGCAGAACAAAAGAGGAAGAGCATTTAGAGACAAACTCAAGGCCATCCCCCAAATGTAAGTTTTCTTATCACAATAGAATAAAGGAAATAATGATTAATTTAAAAAGCAAGGGAAGATAGTTTCTTAGACTACATGGTTCATCTAGTGCCTAATTAGGTCAGGGTTCATACGGTTCTAGATTCCCAGAATATCACATGCCTTGGATTTCCTTAGTAGGATCTAGGATGTCAAGCCAATAGAAGCCAAATATTTGAATTAGAGAAGTTATAAAATTTGGGGGCTGGTGTCAGATAGTGGGACCTTTGCTGGCAGAAGGACCAAATATAACATACCTCCCTATGTGATAGCCTCAACACTAGTGCAGGTGAGGAGGAAGTGGGTTATGATGGGTTGGACAAGACTCCCCATTGTGATATAGTTGCACATTTCCCTCTCTTCCCTTTCCTCACCACTTCTCTTTACAAGTCTCTGTTCTCAGATCACTAAGCACTACTGAGAATGCTATGTTTTCTTTAGGTTATAGAAACAAGGTAATTATAGGGTACTGAAATTTTCCAAGGCTTCTAGAAGAAAAAGAATTCATGTGATGATGTGCTAACACAGTCTCTTCTATGATGCCACATACCAATGTTCACAGTGTGGGAAAGCATTTGGTTGATTCGGCACATCTGTTCATCTTCCTTGGCTCTATGGTGAGCAGCCTCATACTTCAGATTAAGGCATGGTTTGCCAACAGAACAACGTTGGACTTGATTTTGGTAATGAACATCTGCAGTGTCCCAGTGCTGCCCAGCAGGGTATCCTAAACAAACCCAGGAGACGCTCAGCATCTCCTTTCTCCTGCCAGTCTAGTCCAAATGCTTTTTAAGTCTGGAATATTTTTTTTACCACCCTGGCAGGTTGCAGGTCTGCTTTCCTACTCCCACTCAAGCCCTCATCCCCAGTTGCATTTCTGACCTCTCTAATTGCATTCCTATCTCAGGCGGCTGCTGGAGCTTAGCTGTCTTACCACTCAATATGGCATTGGAACAAGGAGGAGGAGGAACAGGAATTTTTGTTGCTTGCTTTTAAGGACAAAAGGGATAGGTGCTGCCAGTCCATGTGAATATTCATGGTATTTCTCTTTCTCTCAAGTAAAACACACATACCACACACAGAACATACCTAAACACACACACACACACACACACACACACACACACACACACACCATCCAAATATACACCTTTAAACTTTTGTTGAAGGTATATTATTATGTTAGCATTTATTTTCCACTCTTTGAAACTCTCACTCCCTAATGAGATTTTCAGTTTCTTTTTAGAGAAGAAATACATATTCTCCTTTAGCATCTATTCATCACTTGTGAGGAGACAATTTTTTTCCCAATTAGACGGAAAGTTCCAAGTCTATTTTAGAGAGAAAATAAATATTCTGCTTCCCAAAATGCATTTTCAGCCAAATATGCCATCTGGGGAATGCTAGAAATTTTAGTAGGTTTATCTTTATAAACTATCTGAGATATACCTGTTATAAATGGCCTCTGACGTAAAGTATTCTAGAAACTTCAGAGACAAGATTGAATCATGACTTTTTGACTATGGACTTAAACTTATTTCATTACATGCACAGTATAGACAGAGTGCTAGAGGATGCTTAATTGGGGCACAAAATTCATTTAACTAAGAAGCTGAGTAACCTCAGCTAGCAGAGTGATAGATGCCACTCTTTGGGACTCACCTTATTGGACTATGAGGCTCAGCACAGTGTTAGCTTGGAAATTAGTTCATTAGTGAATTTGAGCAGCATGACAGGTATCTTTTTAGTAGTGTAGTGTGTCAGCTGCAAGTTGGAGGACAGTCTGTTTGGCATTCAAGGAAAATAAATAAATCTACCCCTTTTCCACTCTAAGTTACCCTTTGTATTTCGAGGGTAGAAACCTCTAAATCTCTCTACTTTCACAAAGAACATTTACCATCATTTGAATGTGTCTCTTCATTTCCAATCCACTCTGAAAGCATTTTCCTTCCACCACTCTGCTTTCGTAAATATTTATATCCCAATCATCTCACGTCCGTTGGACTTCATCACTTGTATGTTTCAATTATTTAAAATCAGGATAGCATCTCCTGGGCAGCTAATGAAGTCTCGATAGATATACATTATTGAAGCATATTGTTATTTATTCACCTAATAAATCAAGCCTGTTGGGGAGAGTAGATGCAATTCAAGCACTAGAAATGAGGAATAACGATGGCATAGATCATTTCTGAATCACTCTAGCCCATTTTACAGCCTGCAAAATACACTGAATTCCATAAAAGTGACAAATGACATAGCATTGTAATAAATAGCTATAGTTTGTGCATTGTGAATTGGAGCTTAGATTCATATTGAAGCTCTCTGTCAAAGGAAACATGATGGATTAAGTATTGAAATCATACTCTGTAAAAAGGAATTATATATTTTCCATTTGTCTTGATTTACTATATGACATCATGTGCTTAAGTATATGTAACCTTTCCAAAATGTATTGATTTAATATTGAGGAACAATTGTTAAAAAAAGGAAGACTTATTATTTTGGAATTATTTCACTGCTATATTTTTATAAGGCCTTTAAATGTGCTATAGATGGTTACCTTTATTATATTTTAGCTGAATTTCCAGAAATATGCAAAAACACAGAGCTTATTTAAAAAGTATCTGTAACATCATAATCAATAGTACTATCATCCATTCATATTTTAATATTTATGCATATTATTGAGTTTAATATTGAATACATAAAACTTTCAATTAAATATTAAATATGAATTAACAGAGTGACTCTACTTTGAAGGTTGAATTTAAATGTCTAAAGTGGTAGGCCAAGAAATGAGTATGACTTGAATTTATTCAAATTCCCTGGAATTTAGGTGAGAGATCTACCAATTTGTGATAGGAAAATAATAATAATTAAAGCAATGGGATGGACAAATACAAATAATATTGTCTTATCTCTACTATTTAGTACCAAATTTAGCCTATGAATAAAAAGTTTAATAAAATGATCAATATCAAGTCTTACTTCCTTGCTTCCTAGAGATTATTTGGAGCACTGGCTCCATTTTTTAAATTTTTTTTTTTTTTTTTTTTGCGGTACTGAGGATTGAACTCGGGGGCATTCTACCTCCGAGCTATACCCCCAGCCCTATTTTTTATTCTTTATTTTGAAACCGGGTCTCACTAAGTTGTGGAGTGCCTCACTAGGTAGCTGAGGCTGGCCGCGAACCCGGATCCTCCAGTCTCAGCCTCCCAAATGCTGGGATTACAAGCATGCACCACCACGCCCGGCTTTTTTTTTAAATTTAAGATTGTTTTTTGGCATATTTCAAAGTATTTGAATCTCAACAAGCAAGACTGCCCATCAGCCAGCATGACAGAGTGAAGAGATGAAATATGTCTTAGTATTGCTAGCCGTTCTTGGTGCCCATCTGAGACTGTACCATTTTTTCACCCTCTACTTCTTTACCTCTTATTTGCTCTATTCTTGAAGTCCTACTTCATTAGTTTGCTAAATTGCAGGATAGAGTTCCCAGCTGATGCACTGGTTGGGAGAAGAACTGGGACCGAAGTGCCAAGGACCAAGGTGGGCCACAACACCTTCCTATGGCTTCTAGCAACTGACCGATGCTTCAGCTTTTT
>PVLC010031538.1:0-18832 GCA_004027655.1 Graphiurus murinus
CGCGCTCCTTCCGCTTTCTCTCCTCCCAGCCCTCTCCCTGGACGGCCGCTGCCCCTGACCTCTACGAGCTGCCTGAGCTTCAAGGTCTGGTTGTTCTTCTACATGTTCTTCCTCGGGCCTAAGGACTGGAGTGAACCTCACCCTCCTCTGTGCCCCACAACCAGCGGTCGGCTGGCCAGAGTCGGACTTGGTTACCCACAGGCCACCCCCTAGGGTGAAACAGGACGACGCAAACACACCCGGTGCCCCCTCACCACTCAAGTCTGTTTCTTCCCCTCTGACAGGCGACACCTACAACCTGGAGGAAGACCTGGCATGGAACAGACGCTTAGCTTCACCCAGTAGGGCAACACGCACATCGTTCAGCCCTCCCAAAGGTTAGTCTTTTCACCTCGGGAAAGCTTTAGAAATTCTACCCTCAGAGGTGGGAGCGTAGCTTGGTGGTGGAGCGCCTGTCTAGCATGTGTGAGGCCCTGGGTTCCATCTCCAGTACCACCGAGGAAGAGAAAATTAAAAAATAAGAAGGAAGGAAGGAAGGAAGGGGGAGGGGGGGAAAGAGAGAAAAAGAAAGAAAGAGTGAGCGAGCTACTTGCTGGGTGTAGTGGCACACACCTGTAATCCCAGTACTTGGGAGGCTGAGACAGGAAGATTGCAGGTTTGAGGCCAGCCTTAGTAACTTAGGCCCTCAGCAACTTAGCAAGATCCTGTTTCAAAATAAAAAATAAAACAGGGCTGGGGATGTAGTTTAGAGGTAGAATGCCCCCTGGGTTCAGTGTCCCGTACTAAGAAAAAAGAAAAAAAATGCCACCCTTGATATTTCGCATATACAGTCCCGCGTAACTGCAGAACTGCGGGGAGCCGTGTCAAGGCCGCAGTGCCTCTCCCCGGAGGCAGGCGCTCGGGAGGCCATGGCAGGCACTGGCAGGCACGGCGGGGGCGTGCATGCGTGCAAGCTGGGAGAGTCGAGTAAGGGCGTGCGCTGCACGGCAGCAGGGGCCGAGCTGGGCGCTGGCTCGGCCTGTGGCCTCTCACTGAACTTCTGTCCTGTGTCAGGATCTTCTGATGCAGTAACAGGAAGGGTAATTAAGGGCTTTTAAGAGACTGTAACACCGGGACTTAGTGGTGGGAGGGAAGTAAACACTAAAGTAATGAGACCTTGGAGGGAGAAGAAAGAATTAAAATGATAAAAGGGACTCCTTAGCGTCTCTACAATGCTGACCCAGCACTCTGAACCTGGTCCAGCCCCAGGCGGGTGTGACCTCTGATTTTATCTGAGGGAAGCCTGACTCTCCTTCCCATAGCTGGAAGGTTTCATCTTTGAAAGACACTTCCTAAATTTTATCTCCTTGTTTTCATTTTTCACCAATGGGCATTTCCTAAAATTGAAGCCCATGGAAGAGGTGACTCATAGGAACGGTAACTTTAGTGAGTTGGAAACACGAGTAATGTTTATCAGAGTCCTCAGAGAACGCTAAAGTGCCTAAAGTCAAGCCTGGCCCGTATCCCCTGCGCTAAGCGGGGCACACATGACACCTCTAGACAGGGCACACATGACACCTCTAGACAGGGCACACATGACACCTCGTCCTAGGTGTGAACTGATAAACACTTAAAAGGAAAAAGAGGCTGGCTCTGCACACATTCTCGCGGCAGATGCACTTACCTGAGGAGAAAAGGTCCATGTTTTGGGCTTTTTAGATTGCCACGTGGCTCTCACCGTGTGAATGTTGCTCAGAACCTGCAATGAGATTTTCCCCTGTGAAATCTGCTGGAGAAAGTTCTTTGAAACGCCCCCACTTCCGAGTCCCACACGGTTAATGGTGGGTAGACCACACCGGGTCGAGCACACGGGGAGGGAGACGTCCACTTTTTATTTCATGCAATTCTGTAATGCTTTTCTTTTTACACCAAATACAGTATGCAAATAACTTTTTCTTTTTTGTACTAAGGCTCGAACCCAGAGAGTTCTACCTCTGAGCTACACCCTAGTTCTTTTTATTTTAAAATTGGGTCTCACTAAGTTGCTGAGGCTGGCCTCCAGCCTGTGATCCTCTTATCTCAGCCTCCCAAGTACTAAGATTCCAGGCACATGTCAGGACGCCCCACACACTTTTGAAATAATTAGTGAAACTAAGGGTTCCAGTGTACAAACTAGTAAAATGAACTCACTTGACCCTTGTGCCAGTCATTAGTTATATAAATGAAATGTCTGAGATAGATTTACTGGAAAAGTAAGCAAAACTTCAGATTGCACTGGCCTTTCAAGAGATGTAACATAGCCAGTTGTGGTGACGCAGGCCTGTAATCTCAGTACTTAGGAGGCTGAGACAGGAGGATTGCAGGTTCAAGGCCAGTCTCAGCAACTAATGAGACCCTGTTTCAAAATAAAATAAAAGGGCTGAGGGTGTAGCTCAGAGTTAGAATGCCCCTGGGTTCAATCCCCAGTACCAACAAATAAAAAATAAAATAAATAAATGCAAATCAGCTAGACCCCAACCAGCAGTTCCCTCAAGGTCTGTTGCCCGTCCTGGGACGGACGGTGCCCTCAGCTGGGTGCAGGTACATTTCCCCTTGAGATCTCCAGGCCCGGAAATTACATGCCTCCTGCAATTTAATATTTTGTACAGTGCTATATGCAAGAAGTTCATTCTACAATTTACATAAAAGAAACACAACAGAAGCCGGGCGTGGTGGCGCACGCTTGTAATCCCAGCATTCGGGAGGCTGAGACCCGAGGATCCGGGTTCAAGGCCAGCCTCAGCTGCTTAGTGAGGCACTCCGAAACTCAGTGAGACCCGGTTTCAAAATAAAGAATAAAAAAATAGGGCTGGGGGTATAGCTTGAAGGTAGAACGCCTCTGAGTTCAATCCCCAGTACTGCAAAAAAAAAAAAAAAAAAGAAACACAACAGGAGAGGATCAAAGACTCACCCCTCCCCTTATCTTTTGACACGCCCCCTGCAAGCTTACAGATGGCTCTGCGAAGACTTGAGCATGCGCATTACTAATTAGAGCCCACTTTCTGGTTATGTTCTTTTTTGATGTAAATATTAACATGAAACCCACAAACCTTATGTTTCCTTTGTAGGCAAGGAGGATGGGGAGAGGGAGGAGGACCGGCTAGGGATCACAGGTCCTGAGGAACTGCAAGCGGCTAGGGATCACAGGTCCTGAGGAACTGCGAGCGTGCACCACCACAATAGACCCCCCGCCCCTCCTACACGCCCTACCCTTCTACCCTCCCCTCCGCCAGGTCTTGCCGGGTCTCACCTCCTACGCCTCTCTCTACCTCTCAAGCTTGCCATCGCCACCGCGCACTTTATCATCTCAGCTTGGCGTCACCCTCCCTCCGCCTGTGAGGTGGGGGCCAGCTGGGGAGAGCCCAGCGTGTGGTGTGGCCAAGGTCCCCCGCCAGCAGATCCTTGTCTCCAGGAGGGCGCTGTGCCGTCCTTTGCCTGTCCTGATACACCACGGTCCCCACCCACGATGGCCTCAGGCTCCCTCTGGCTCCCCTCCAGTCCATTCCTCAGAGGCACCAAGGAGCTTTTCAGAACATAAAGTGCCCCTGTCACCTCCTGCAATGACTGTCCCTGCTCCTAGGGCACACCCAGACCTGCTGAAGTCCTGGCCTACAGACAGGCATCAGCACCTTTCACAGGTGGAGGAATTCTGAGGTTCAGATGGTTCACTGGGATGTACCAACATCACACGTAGCAACTCAGAGAGCCGGGGTCGAGCCTCCGTCATCAGAACCAGCGTGGATGCACTACCACATATTTACACGTGTGTACACACATATACATGTCCACGTGTGGGTGTACACGGGGGGGGGGGGCAGCTTGCACCTGCTTAATGCGGCACATCTAACATGCGGCATGACCGGCGTGCTTTGCCACCGTCCTGGCGGGCTGGCTGAATTCTCGGTGAGCTCACCTTACTGCCATCAAACAGGCAGAGGCGCACGTGTCTGCTGAGGACCTGAATGCTGGTTCCTGGAAGAGGGATCATCTTACAGCTCCACAGGGTGAGAATCGAAGAAACACGACTTGGCCTGGGCCTAATCTGAAGGAAAAATGAGTCATAAAAAAGGTGTACTATTTATAATACAGATCCACTTTCCAGAGCATCTTTTGTGGATACAGCTTAAGAAAATACACATAAAAGTAGAAAAGAAGATAAGGAAAAATTTTCCACACACATGAAAAGTTCTAATACTCTGATCATTTAAAATCAATCCCAGGCCGGGCGTGGTGGCTAGAATTACATGCTCGTAATTCTAGTACTTGGGAGGCCGAGATGGAAGGATCACAGATTCGTGACCAGCCTTAGCTAGTTAGTGAGGTCCTCTGTACTTAGTGAGATTCTGTTTCAAAATAAAGAATAAAAAATAGGGCTGAGGGTAGAGCTTGGGGGTAGAATGCCCCTGGGTTCAATCCCCAGTATTGAAAAAAAAAAATTCCCAGTCATCTTAGGTAAATTTTTCATACAGTTATATTTGAAAGATTTGCATTTTTTCTTAACGACTTGAGAACTGTAATGAAAAGGACAGGGAGCACTAAAAGGTCAACCGTGTGACCTGCCCATGGGGCCAGGTTCAAGCCCACAGACCGTCACGGGGCGGAACAACCGAGACACCTGGACTCAGTACCACCGGGCGGGCTCCCCCGTGTTTGGGGTTCCAAGCAATCATCTGCATTGTTCCTTGGCTTCTATGCGGATGTGCTGACAGGGAACGCAGTGAGGATTCGATGTGACTGTTCTGATCTGGTTCACAGATACAGGTCAGACTGTGAATAAACCAATTGGCATCCTCGTCTTTTATTTTTTAAGAACAGCTTCAATCAAACTTTACATTCTGCTCCTTGATCATGAAACTTTTCACTTAAATGAATTATATTGCTGCAAAAAATAAGATAATTTCTAATGGTGGGTCATCTTTTTATTTAAGAAATGAGACTGAATACTTAGTTTCCTGGACATAGGTTCATAAAATGTGATTTTTTGGAGCACGAACACATTAAACAGACCAAATATACTATCTTCCTTGATTTACGATACAAGATACTTAATACGGAGGCAGCTCCGGGCAGTGCTTGAGTTGAGGGAAAAGGGTGCTGGTCGTTCACTCTCCCCTGGGGGGGGGGCAGCGGAGATAAACAGGAAGGGAGTATGTGCTCTACTGTGGCGCACGTCTGTCACAAACAGACACAAAGTGGAATTAAATAGCAAGAGGATCTTCTACTCCCAATCCTGGGATAGCAAGCAAGCATCCTTTGCTCTCGGTGGGCCCTAAAGAAGTGTATTGATAAAGTTCTGCCAATGTCCCCTTCCCGCTAAACTAGCGTCACTACCGCTGCTCAGGGTCACGACGCTGGCTTAGCCTTAGTCGGCTTCCCACTGCCCTAGCGAACGTCTGAGATGATCCACTTAAAAGAAAAGCTTGCTTCAGCTCTGGGCTTCAGTCCATGGCCGCTCAGCCCCGCTGCTTGGGCGGTGGGGAGGCAGCACGCCACGGCAGGGAGCACGCTCTTGGCAGCTGAAGCAGAGGGAGAGGAAAGGGCTGAGGTGCCCACGTCCCCAGCCCTTATTCTAGGGCACACCCGGGGCCTAGCTTCCCCCCACTCGGTCCCGCCTCTCAGAGGTGCCAGCGCCTCCCGGCAGTGCCGCGGCCTCGGCAGGTCTTCAACTCGGGGGCCTCTGGGCGCCACTGCTGCCGACCTCACTGAGTTCCTGTTCCGTGTCAGATTCTGTTCTAACCATCACACATCAATGCAATTCTCACGGCTTTCCACTGGGAATGTTATTATCCCCTTTGACAGATGGAGGAATCGAGGTGGAAGATGATTAAGGTAGAAACTTGGCATTATTTTCTTTGTAACAATGGCTAAGAGAACCAGGACGCAGCCACGGTCCCAAGCCCCAGTCGCCTCAGCTGTGAAAAGGTCAGCGTTCTGAGACCACAGCATGGAGTGCCTTTGTCCCAGAGCGCACCAGCGGGCTGCGGGTCACTCAGGTCACTTCAGGGACAGGCCAGGGAGCTCGAGGTCGCTAGTCCTCGCCCCACTCACCGTGCCTGCTTCTGGATCCCACACCAGGTCTCTGAAGGCCAGCTGGGATGGCGTCAGCTCCGGCTGTATGAAGTAGCCCGCACGAAACTGATTCCCTGCAAAAATAAGCTTGCCTTTATTGTCTTACAAAAAGAGAAATGAAACTCTAAACCAAAAATCTATGATGCTATGCTACAAACTTGAGAGACAGATATTTCCAAAATGCCAAGCTGCTTACTAGGAATTTGCTTTTCAAGTTACGTGTACCACTGGAGATTTATGAATTTAAAAAATACAAAATTCAAAGATGTAAACAGATAAAAGATCACCTTAAGGCAACTTTAAGAAAGACCTTAAAGAGCCGGGCGTGGTGGCGCACGCTTGTAATCCCAGCATTCGGGAGGCTGAGACCGGAGGATCCGGGTTCGTGGCCAGCCTCAGCTACCTAGTGAGGCACTCCGCAACTTAGTGAGACTCGGTTTCAAAATAAAGAATAAAAGCCGGGCGTGGTGGCACACGCTTGCAATCTCGGCATTTGGGAGGCTGAGACCGGAGGATCCGGGTTCTCGGCCAGCCTCAGCTACCTAGTGAGGCCCTCCACAACTTAGTGAGACCCTGTTTCCAAATAAAGAATAAAAAATAGGGCTGGGGGTATAGCTTGGAGGTAGAATGTCCCTGAGTTCAATCCCCAGTACTGCAAAAAAAAAAAAAAAAAAAAAAAAAGAAAGACCTTAAAGACTTTTAGGACAATAACATGCCTATTGATAATTCATTCAAATATTTCTGGAAAATGAAAAATCCATAAGAAGTTTTTAGATTTTAGAAAAAAATGCATAACCATTAGTTTTACTTCTTATCAAAAACGCTTTATACTCTTCTTCTATCATTTAGTCATGGAAGATACTTTTTTATAAAATCACTTGTTAGCCGGGCGTGGTGGCGCACGCTTGTAATCCCAGCATTCGGGAGGCTGAGACCGGAGGATCCGGGTTCGAGGCCAGCCTCAGCTACCTAGTGAGGCACTCCGCAACTTAGTGAGACTCGGTTTCAAAATAAAGAATAAAAAATAGGGCTGGGGGTGTAGCTCGGAGGTAGAATGCCCCTGAGCTCAACCCCCAGTACCGCAAAAAAAAAAAAAAAAAAAAAAAATCACTTGTTTATTTAAGAAATCATTTTTTAGTCCCTGCTCTGTGCCAGGTACTATCCTAGGAGTTAGAAATAGAATCGTGAATCCTAGAGCTGTGGCCTGCCCTGGTCGGCTTAGGGGGCAGCAGTAGGTGGACGGGTGTGAGCTGGGAAGGGAGCTCAAGCAACTGAGGAGGGCGGGACCTCCCTTTCGCAAGGCAGGCTCTCTGGGGAGCTGGGATGTATCCCGAGACAAGGAGGGTGGGAAGGGGCTGGCATTTTAGGGAGGATGTTCCCAGCAGATGAAACCTGGAAGCTACCCTTTCATGGATAACTGAACAGCTCAGGTATGCAGGACACACCTGCCCCCAGCCCAAGATCCTACTTTAAACTGAGCTTACAGTCACGTTGCCAAGTACTGGGAAATCTAAGAATTACTCTCTGGAAAAGTCTCACCAAAAAGAGGAGACAGTGAAGGGAGGCTTTGCTAACAGGGCTGGGTTGGGGGCTGGTTCTTAAAGCTCCTGGGGGCAGGTATGTGGGTCACCCTGAAGCAGAAATGAGCCAGTAGAGGAGGTAGGGGTGGGGCCGGGCTAAGGACACAGGGAAGGGCCGATAACGCAAGGAGCTCCGGTTTTGAAAGCAGGGGAGGAATGGGAGCCAAGAGCAGAGGTAAGCAGACGCCCTGCTGGCAGCCTCCAGGAGGACAGGGAAAAGGTGAGCTCCAAAGACGGCGAGATCAGCAGCTTCCTCAGCTTGTCTTGGCCACGACAGAGAAGCTGGGCGTAAGCACAAGTGTGCAGAGGCTGCCGGACGCGCGGTACCTTCCTCCAGCAGCCGGCCGAGGGTGGAAGGCCTGAAGCCTGCGGGAATCGCCCCCATCGTGGCTAGCGCGTCCACCGTGCTCATCTGCTGGAGACAGGAAGGACCACGCTGATTCGCCGGCTTCCATCCACGCTTCCTCTCATCTCGGAGACGTTACCCCATCCCGAGAGGATGCTCTCAGCACAGAATCCTGGCCTCCCTGAGCACCTCAGCCCCACGCTGTTCCGGGGGTGCGGAGCAGCTGCTGCAAGTACAACCCTCAGCAAAGCGTGCCGGCCCTGCGCTGCATTTAACAGAGGGGTGCCACACGCATGCGCACCGGAGATCCCCGGGTGTGCGGTGTATGCGGATACCCACCGCGCGCACACAAACCCGTCCCTAAGTTGGAAGTGCAGTGAAAAGCCAGGAGCCATACTTGCTAAACTGTTCAGTGACTACTTATGGGGGTGGGGGATGATTCTCACTCTGTTATGCAATTCTAAATGATAGGATTATGAATGATTTCTTACTTTCCAGAATTTTCAAATTGTAACTGAAATTTAGCGCCAGTCTTCCCCAAATGATAGAAAATTCATGTAAAGATCAATTCCAAGCCCGCGAATCATGTCATCGTGAGATTTGTTGCTCTCTCTGTACAAAAGGCCCAACGAGAGATGCTCCTTGGAACGCAGGCTTGCTCTGCCAGAAGACCCGCCCCAGACTGCACAGCCCAAGCCCTGCGCCCTGAGGAAGGTCTGCGCTACCCGAGTCTCCATCCCATTCTGCATCTGAACCCAACCAGAACTGTTGGTAATAAAGCACTACTAAGACACCAGCTATGTCTTACTTGCCAAAAATATTCATAAGACACGAGATACCAACCTCTGAGATGGCTTTTCGAACAGCGCTCCAGTGGGAATCGGTTCTGAGGGCAAAACAGCAAGTGAGTGCGGGAGAGGTTACGCTATTCACGCAAGGCAGAGCGTCGCACGCACGCCTCAGCGCCTTCTGAAAACCAGACAACCTCCCGGCGGCTCGAGACCCCAAATTCATCATGAAGTTAAAGTAGCCATCTTTAGGCAAACAACAACATAATAAAGTCTCGAGGGTAAGTTGTCTCCATTTCAAGAAAGTAAAATAAAAGGAAAGTAAAAAATGAATCAAGATAAAGCAAATAAAAAGCTTCCTAATGCTACTTTTTTAATATACAGTACTGGGGAATGAATCCAGGGGCGCTCTACCTACCTCTGAGCTGTATCCTCTGCCCTCTTTATTATTTGAGACAGGGTCTCCCCGAGCTGCCCTGGCAGGTCTTCAGCTTGTGATCCTCCCATCTCAGCCTCCCGAGGGGCCAGGATTACAGGTGTGCCTTTCCCCACCTGCGTACCTTTGCTTAACTTCAGCGCCATCTGCTGTTTCGTCCACGACCTCCACATCCTCTTCACTTGACGCTTGGTCTTTATCATAGGGCTGGAAAATCATTGAAAGACAAAGTGCTTTTCAACTAATGCAAAAATCCACCAGTAAAAACAGCAGTACTTTCAGAAGACATCAAGCATAAATGGGAATTTAGTGTAATAGGTAAAATATTTTTATGACTAGTAATAAGTAAAAATATTTAGGATGGTAAGTAAAAATTTTCCATCCAGCATTAATAATTTCACTCTTTGAAAGAAATGACAAACAGCAAGACTAACCAAAATAAATTCCAGGTGGAATTTATTCAAATGAAAAAAAGAATGAAATAAAAAAGTGTGAGAAGAAAATAATCGTGAAATGAGGAAGCCCTGTTCAGTTATGATACCAAAATTTAAAAAACCATAAACAGAAATACTGACAGATTTAGCTAACAAAAATACAGCTTAAACTCGCCAAAGAAAATATCTAACAAAAATTTAAGGGCTAATATATTTATTATTAAAATATTATAAGATCTTTTATAAATCGGTAAGGAAAAGATTTTTTAAATCCCTTAGAAAAATGGCCCAAAGAACTGAGAAGGTAATAAAGAAATAAAAATGGAGCCGGGCGTGGTGGCGCACGCTTGTAATCCCAGCATTCGGGAGGCTGAGACCGGAGGATCCGGGTTCACGGCCAGCCTCAGCTACCTAGTGAGGCACTCCGCAACTTAGTGAGACCCTGTTTCAAAATAAAGAATAAAAATAGGGCTGGGGGTATAGCTCGGAGGTAGAATGCCCCTGAGTTCAATCCCCAGAACCGCAAAAAAAAAAAAAAAAGAAGTAAAAATGGTCATAAAGTATAAGAAATGCTGCTTAGCCTCATTCAGGGCACAATAAATGCAAATTAAGAAAATAAAATTGTTGTGCTGAAAAAAAAAAGATTGAACCAAACGTTGGCAAACACGTGGAGAAAGAAGCACTGGCAGATGTGGGAGGTAGGAACGGAAACTACGTAAACTGGCAAACTAAACCAAACAAGGAGGTAGGAACATAAACTACGTAAACTGGCAAACTAAACCAAAATGTAAAGCGGTGACAAACATCTTGGAATTTACTTAAGGGAGTAACGAGCAAGTCTCACAAGGTGTTTGCAAACTGATCAAAGCAGAGGCTGGTGGCTGGCTCCCACCCATCCCCACCTCTTCCTTGCCAACAGAACCTCTGGCTTTGTCCATGAGCCAGCTAAAGACTTCATCTTTCTTGAACTAGGTGTCGCCAGGGCGAACATGTGCAAAGCTGTGATGGGAAACTGTACTGTGTAACTTCCAGGAAGCCTTCTTCAGAGTCAACAGCCTCAGCCTTTGACTCCTTCCTCACATCCCTTTTGTTGCTTAGGAGTGTTTACAATGCACCAATAAAAGTATAAAAGATATTAACCATCCAACTACCTTAAAAAAAGATCCAACAGCACCGAGTTACCTAAAGGTAACTCTAGGAAGAGTTGTTTCATGTGCAATTAAAAAGTAAGATATAGCTGGGAGTGGTGATGCATGTCTGTCATCCCAGTACTTGGGAGGCTGAGATAGGAGGATGGCAGGTTTGAGGCCAGTCTCAGTAATTTAGGGAGGCCCTCAGCAACTTAGTGAGACCCTGTTTCAAAATAAAACAGGCTGGAGTGTAGCTCAGAAGTGGACCTGAGTTCAATCCCCAGTACTTGGGGAGGGAAGGAGAAGGTAAAACATCAGCCAGGGCCTTAACCAATCCTTGATCACCATCTCCACCCTCTGTGCTTGAGAGAAATGTGTTTCTCCCTCAGATGAGCCAATTTGGGGGGTCTTTTATAACTCTCAGGGGAGGTTAATTCTAGCTTCTTTGCAACATAATTGACAAAGGTAATATGTTTGAAACAAGCTACACATCTATCCACATGAGTTGCCACACTTGCTGCCATTCAAAGACGATCTAGAACCTTCCTGCCCTCGCCACAGGTGGCTACTGAGCTCTCCAAACTGACCCAGACTAACACATGCTGTCAACGTAAAACACACACGGGAGCTGAACTTAATGTATTGATTATACGTTGAAATTTTATTTATATTAGGTAATGTAAAAATTTGAAAACAGCTCCCCTATTTCTATTTACCTTTTCCTAATGTGTGCAATGAGAAACATGTATTTGGTCTTTGCCTCTGTTCCTGGCAGTGCTCCTAAGCCTCTTGGGACTTCCTGGGTGACCAGAGTGTGGTCTTACCTAAGGAGTCCCTTTTGACCATTTCGGTGTTTATGCTAATGAGGCAACTTTAGCAGGGAGGGGAGGGGCCTAGGCAGCTTCAGCATGGGGCCAGAGGACCACCATGGGATTCCAGGCTGGAACTTTGAGCCGCCCTCCAGCCTTTGAGGAGGAGCGAGGAACTGGAAACCCAGCTAATCACCAAGGTCAATGATTCAGTTAATGCAATTAATGAAACTCCCATGAAAACCCTGGGCAGTGACTGGGTGCCAGAGGGTAGAGTATACAGAAGAGGGCGCACAGGCCACAACCCACCTCAGTACCGGGCATCTCGTCCATCTGCTCTTCCTGAGTTGTAGCCTTTATAATAAACTAGTAAATGCAAATGCAGTCATCTCTCAGTATCCTCAGGGGACCGACACCAAAATCCATGAATGCTTTAGTCACTTACATAAGATGGCAGAGCATTTCCATATGACCTGTACATGTCTTCCTGTACTTTAAATCATCTGTAGGTTACTTATAACACCTCTCACAATGTAAATGCTCTGTAAATAGGAGTTATACTGTGCAGTTTAGGAAATAATAACAAGGGGGAAAAAGTCTGTATGTGCTCAACACAGATGCATTTTTTTTCCAAATGTTTGGTCTGCAGTTGGCTGAGTTCACAGATGCAGAACCCATGAACACAAAAGACAGGTTGTAAAGTGGTTTCCTGAGTTCTGCGAGTCAACCCACTGAACTATGGGGCCCCGTGAAAGGAAGGGGACACCTGACTTTGTAGCCCTCCAGTCAGCAGTGCTAGTGGCTGCGGGGTGTGACTGGCACCTGAAGCGGGGCACAGGCTTGTGAGCCCTAGTTTACACTGAACATCAAATGTCTACTGAAACAGCATTACCCACAAAGCATCTTCTTTTGAGAATATCCCAGGGTTCACACAGGTAAGAACACTTCACAGGTCCCCGAGACCACTAATACACCACGTTTTCCCCACGTCTTTCTAAAGGTAAAGCAAATTGCATATCTCAAGTCATTCGCTAGCCAACTGATCAATGAATACAGCATAATGTTTTATTAAAAATAAAAGTTTCAAAGGAGAAAAGCGAAACACAAACGACAGAGACTAACCTCCAGGTAGGTTCTGGGAATGAGGCCTTCGTTCCCTTTGGCATTCCTAGCTATCCACCAGCCATCAGGCTTTTTTTCAATTACAAGGAGGATTTCCCCTTTCTTAAAGCAAAACAAAGTAAAAATTTAAAAATAAAACTCAATAGTCATGAGTATCATTTAATTACTAATGCTTCAAAATACCTATTGAAAAAAATATTTTCTTAATCCATTATTTATCCTAATTTTTATCAAGTTTCCCTACCACCTTGCCCCTAAACCTCTATGACTATAAATGTGACTCTATAGCTTGGTACAGTGACACACACCTGTAATTCCAGTACTTGGGAGGCTGAGACAGGAGGATTGCAGATTTGATGCCAACCTCAGCACCCCACCCCAAATGTGACTATAAATGAATCATTCCTTTTCATTTCTTTTTTCGTGGTACTGGGGATTGAACCCAGGGGCATTCTACCTCCAAGCTACACCCCAGCCCTATTTTTTTATTCTTTTATTTTGAAACAGGGTCTCACTAAGTTACGGAGGGCCTCATAAATAGCTGAGGCTGGCTGTGAACCTGGATCCTCTGGTCTCAGTCTCACAAGTACTGAGATTACAAGCGTGCGCCACCATGCCTGGCTCCTTTTAGTTTCTTTTTTTTTTTTTTTGCGGTACTGGAGATTGAACCCAGGGGCATTCTACCTCCGAGCTATACCCCCAGCCCTATTTTTTTATTCTTTATTTTGAAACCGGGTCTCACTAAGTTGCGGAGTGCCTCACTAGGTAGCTGAGGCTGGCCGAGAACCCGGATCCTCCGGTCTCAGCCTCCCGAATGCTGGGATTACAAGCGTGCGCCACCACGCCCGGCGTCCTTTTAGTTTCTTAACACATTTGAACAGGAACCCACTTCACAATCATTTTCATGGCCCCATACTTATTCTAATAATTTGACTAGCATATCAAATATCTCCAAATTTGTGAATCTCTCTTTGGAAAATGTCTTTCAGAAGTAGTATGTAAATCCCTGAGGAAAGTTGATTGAATTAAAGTTAAACCCTATTCTGAGTCAAAAATAGTATTTATCCAAGCCGGGCATGGTGGCGCATGCTTGTAATCCCAGCATTCGGGAGGCTGAGACCGGAGGATCCAGGTTCGCGGCCAGCCTCAGCTACCTAGTGAGGCACTCTGCAACTTAGTGAGACTCGGTTTCAAAGAATAAAAAACAGGGTTGGGGGTATAGCTTGGAGGTAGAACGCCCTTGAGTTCAATCCCCAGTACCGCAAAAATAAATAAATAAATAAATAAAATAAATAAAAATAGTATTTATCCAACTTATCTACCTACTTAATTCTTATGTTTTCAATAACACTTGTCCATGTATTAAAATATAATCCACCTTTGAAGTACAAATAATTTCTACTATTGAGGGCAATCAAAAGCAAAGGCTTTCTTAGATTATACATTTTTATCAAATAATTTGGAAAAATCTGATTAACTAAATTATATTTATTGTATAATATTCTTGTGTATTTCATTTTTTAAAATTAAATTTTTTAAGGTACTAGGAATTGAACCCAAGGGCATTCTTCCTCCGAGATACACCCCCAGCCCTATTTTTTATTCTTTATTTTGAAACAGGGTCTTCCTAAGTTGCGGAGCACCTCACTAAGTAGCTGAGACCCTGTTTCAAAATAAAAAATAAAATAGAGCTGGGGGAGTAGCTCAGAGGTAGAATGCTCCTGGGTTCAACTTCCAGTACCACAAAACAAAACAAACAACAACCAAAGAAAATAAATTATAAAAATTTACATCTCATTAGGAATAATCAATAGCAAAGTTATTTTCAAAAATCTTTAGAAGAGGTGACTTCAGTAATAGAGTCTACTATTACTACTGCTAGTAAATATTATTTAAACAGATTTGAGTCTTTAAAAGCATAAAAATATGTAATACATACAGAGTTGTCTTATTCTGTTAGCTATACACATTTACCCTTAGATTCGGTTCCAGTCTATTCTACTCACCTTAAATGTAAGATCCCCAGCTTGCTCAGCAGTGAAATCTCCAAGAGCAATGTATTCTTTGCTTGTTCCTTGTTTGGGAGATTCATGTTCCTGGTTCTCTTCCTCCTCTTCTTCTGATTCTTCTTCCTCTTCAGCACTTTCTTCTTCTTCACTTTCTTCTCCTTCTCCTTCTTCTGTAGAATCGTCTTCTTCTCCTTCTTCAGTAAGCGCCTCAACTCTATAAAAAGCATTTCTATGACTGGAATCTCTTGAAATAACATATGAACCAAGTATGCCTACAACTTCTCTCTATACAAGAACTGCTCCAACATTTGGAGCTGGCCAATAAAAGCAATAAGGGAAAGTAAACTAAATTTTTCTACCGCCTCACTGAGCATTGAGGGTGGAAAATAGGACTCTCGTACCATACTGATCTAAACATCAATAGTGACTTAAATAATTTTTATACCACAAGAATAAAAGTCTATAAAATATCATGCAGATTTTCAATGTGTGCTTTCCTTTCTTTAGGAGATATTTTGCACATATGTTACATGGGTCACTTATTCTAAAATGTTGCCAAAGACAGTGGGAATTCAATGTTTTTCTTTCATTATATTAACGTAGTAAATTCAAATCACTGATTTTTTAAAATGTTAAACCAACCTTGCATTCTGGAATAAATTCTAGTTAGCCATGATATACTGTCCTTTTGATTTGCCTAGAGACTATTTCCTAGTATCTTATATTGGGTTTCTGCATTTGTTAAGGAGGGTCTTGTAATTCTTATAGTGTCTTTGCCAGGTTTTTATATCAATGTCATCTAATGCTTACAAAATGATTTGGAACATGTTTCTTCTTTTTCTGTTTTGTAGGAAGATTTTATAATACTGGTATAATTTCTTTCTTCAATGTTTGCAATAATTCACCAGTAAAGCCACTGGGGAGTTTAATTTGTGGGAAGGTTTTTAATTCTGGATTAAACTTCAGTAGTAATATTGTAGGATTGTTACGATTGTATAGAAGCCGGGCGTGGTGCCGCACGCTTGTAATCCCAGCATTTGGGAGGCTGAGACCAGAGGATCCGGGTTCGCGGCCAGCCTCAGCTACCTAGTGAGGCACTCCTCAACTTAGTGAGACCCTGTTTCAAAATAAAGAATAAAAAATAGAGCTGGGGGTATAGCTCGGAGGTGGAATACCCCTGAGTTCAATCCCCAGTACCACAAAAAAAAAAAAAAAAAGATTGTATAGTCATCTTGTATCAACTTTAGTATGTCTTCCTTTTCAAGGAACTTACTGTATTTGAGTTTCCAAAGGTATTGGCTTCAGTGGTTCATAGTATCTTCTCAGTACCCTTTCAATGTGTGTAGGAGCATAGTGATCTCTGTTTTATCAGTTTTTTCCTTTTCTCTTGGTCAGCCTTGCTAGATTTATCAATGTAAGTAATTTTTCCAAAAAAACCCTGATGTTTGGCTGTGTTGACTTTACCTATTGTGTGTCTATTTATTACTGTTTTTTGCACTTGTTTTCTTACTTCTTTCTCCTTTCATTGGGTTTAAACTTGTTTTTTTTTTCTTTTTCTTTTTTATTTGCAGTACTGGGAATTGAACCTAGGGGCATTCTACCTCTGAGCTACACCCCCAGTCCTATTTTCCTTTCTTTATTTTGAAACAGGGTCTCACTAAGTTGCGGAGAGCCTCACAAAGTAGCTGAGGCTGGCCGCGAACCCAGATCCTCTGGTCTCAGCCTCCCAAGTACTGGGATTACAAGTGTGCACCACCACGCCCAGCTTAAATTTGCTCCTTTTCTGACTTCTTATGTTGGAAGCTTCAATAACTGATTTTCAGCTTCCTTCTTACACTGCGCATTTAAATCCTCCTTAGGCTGCAACCCACAAGTCATACTTTTTATCATTTGAAATATTTTCTAATTGCCATTGAAATACCTTCTTTGTTTTGCTTCCCAACTAGATTATGAATAATCTGAGGGCGGAGACTATGACCTACACTTCTTTATGTCTCTCGCAGGATCTAAAACATTCCATTATACACGATGAACACATGTTGACTGATTTTACTATCATTTGTTTATATTTATGCTGTTATATGTCTTTATTTTGAATCAAATATAAAAACTAATGATGACATGGTATCTGAAAGGAAGGAAGGAAAGAAGAAGAGAAAGAAGGATGGAAGGAAGCATACTCAGTTATATTCTCTCTACTTATGGCCACAGCAAGTTCCTGCAGTTGGTGAGTAAGCTTCTCCAAAAAATTAAGCTCATCTTCCTTTCTCTGATTATAATTCCCAACAGGTGCAGATTCATCAGCCTAGGAGAGAATATGGGACTATTTCACCAAAAAATTAATTTCAGTTTTCTAATTATTTATTTTAAAATAACAACAAAACTCCCATAAATGCTATAAAACAAAATAAATATCAATGCGAAATTACACTTACCTTAGGGAAATCAATAAGAGTTAAAAGAAATATAGTGTTTTGTTCTCTTACTAGGAACTATAGACCCTCTATAGTTAGTAGGGGACAGGTTCTGAGACGTGACTGGCCCTAGAGCCGACCCCAGGCCCTGGCACTCACTGCCAGGGACATGTGGCTTCTTCACCTTTGAGAGCCTCTTTTTCACCAGTGAAACAGGAGGAATGGGGTTTTCAAACATAGAAGTCTGCCTCCTAAGTTGAAAAGTTCCGTGTCCCTGGAGGAACCCAGAAGAGAAGCTCGGACGCCGTGACGAGGGTTCAGACCTGGGCAGGGAGATGGGTTCCAGGTCCCTTCCACTTTAAATGCTCCGCGGGTCTCTGGCTCTGGAGACCCAGCTGCAGCTGAGGCTCATATAAAAAATCCAGAAGGTAGGCCACGGGTGGATTCTCGTTCCTCCTCTTTCTGTAGAGTCACTGATATTATAGCTGACACGTGACACAAGAGACTTTACCACTTACCCTCAGGGCCAGAGTGTGTCCTCTCTCCCCACAATGGGATTAAAGTAAAAACAGTTCCAAACTATAACACAGACATGTCTACAATGCAAAGACTTTAAAACCAGCTTCTGGGTTTCTGTCCTCGGTGCTGGGAGGCGCAGCAGAGCTGGGTTTTTCAGAATTTGGAGCTCTGGCTTTTCTGCACCGGGGCACAAGCTTCACCTGCTGGGCACCGAGCGCCGGCTGGGGTCAGGCTTCATCCCCAGCACAAACCCAGGAGCGCACCCACTGGGCCCATTCCCGCTTCATCACAGTGGCTTTATAAAAAGTTTTTTGTGATATGATTGACCATCCATCATACTTACTTTGCTTAACTTTTGAAGAGTGTTTTTATTTTCATCAATTGCCTGTTTTAACTGGATACATCTGTATTTATAAAAAGAAAGAAAATTGTAACAATTTTTCTGTTGTCATACCAGAAAACTATTTTATAAAATCATTCCATTTTTTTGATGAGGCAAGACAACTAGCTGCTGTATAAATAATGTTAAAAAGTCCACATGTAAAGGTTTTTCTACCCAGTAGCTCAGACGATCTCTATAGTTCTTTTGGAAACTGTATAAATAAAAAGAAAAGCAGGGAAGGAAAGAAAGAGTCAATTTCTTTTTCGTGTGTGTGTGTGTGGCAGGAGTAATTGGAGATTGAACCCGGGGTATTCTACCTCCAAGCTACACCCACAGCTTTTTTATTTTCTGGTTTTGAAAGAGGATCTTGCTATGTTGCTGAGGCTGTCATTGAACCTGCGATCCTCCTGTCTCAGCCTCCCAAGTTCTGGGATTATCGGCATGTGCCGCCACACCCAGCTCTCAATTTCTGTGCCTTATATTCTACCATTGAAATGTAAGTGCAGTTTCTAGAAAGCTCATATGATTGAACATACTTTACCTTTGGTAAATATCTCGCCTTTTATTGGGTTCTAGAGTTCCTTGCAATTGACTCTCAGACAGTAAAGTATCAACCTAGGACAAGAGGCGACAGTTTAAAACATTACACTGTTAAGTTATGATGACATAATTTACCTTAATGCCTTGCGAAATAACAGTTTACTTCTCTTTTTCCCCAAAATGTAATGAACACTTTTAAACATACGGTAAAGTTGAAAGAATTTTACAGCAAACAC
>PVLC010031539.1:0-18709 GCA_004027655.1 Graphiurus murinus
ACATCACCCTCTGAATACTTGCGCTTGAATATCTGAGCCATAGTTCATAATTGTATTATTCCCGGAACTGATTCTTCTTGTTAATAATGCCCATAAATGCTTTTTCAATAGCCGGAGATCCACTCCTGCGAACAAAACTGTCTCCACCCATTTTGGCATTGGGCAACAGCTGGGATCTTTTGTAAATAAATTAAGACCTAGTGATGAATTTATTTCCTATTGTAGCTACTGCATTTGTGATGTGAAAGCCGTGTTATCTGACATTGAACAATTTTTAACTCATGACATTCAAGAGGGAGAAAAACTGTAATAATTAATCAAAAGAATTATCCTACCAAAAAGAAAATACCGTTTTCTGGCACATTTTAGAAGCATTAATAGCTAATAGAAATAAATAGACTTGTTGAACTAAGTTTCAACAAGCACTTAATGAATATCCACTCTCTTCCTTCCAAGCTGGGGACCTTCAGTGCCAAACTGACAGTTATTTATTTATTTTTTGTTTCTATTTTGCAATCACTTGACCTTGTCTATCTTGAAGACATCAAAAGTCATCACAAGTGATCCATATACAGGGAAACTGGAAGGAAATCATTGGAAAAATCAACCAAAGGCGGTTGCTCAAAGTAGAAACAAACCCAGGGGCCTTCAGCTTCCCTGTCTGCAAAATTCATCTCTCTGCCCTCACGTGTCTTCCATTCTCCAGGTCATCAATGGTATTTCCTTGTAAGTGGCTTTCTTCCTTCCTTGTGCCTCTGTTGTTTCAGAACTGTTCCCATTAGGAATCACTGCTGCCTTATAATGCCTTCAACTACAGCTCTGGCTGTATTTTCTTTTCTTTTCTGTTTTAATGTGCTTTTATTGGTGCATTATCGTCTTGTATTTTCTTTTTCAAGAGAAATTAAGGTGGATGTAGAGCCAAGGCCAGCGCCAACTTTACAAAGCAAAGTGGGGGAGTGCTGTTGGGTCCCAAGAGTGAGCCTCTGCAGAACGTGAAGGTTCCATCATGAGAAATAGACAAAAGCCTCGTTTTTTGGCCTGTAGTGCCTTAAAATAAAGAACTGCCCCCTCTGGTTTGGGGAACACTTAAGATTTCTTTGCAGCCAGGAGCACACATGTCATTCCAGTACTTGGGAGGCTAAGAAAGGAGGATTGAAGGTATGAGGCTAGCCTTGGCAACTTAGTGAGACCCTCAGAAACTTAGCAAGACCCTATTTCAAAAAAAATTTTTTTTAAAAATAAAAAGAACTGAGGTTATAGCTTGGACATAGAATGCACCTGTATTCAATCTCCAGTCCCCTCCCCCCCACCAACAAAAAGAGGAGTGATCTCTTTGGAATGTCCAAGCACTCCTCCAGACTAGGATGAAGGAAGCACAGGGGGCGGAAGCCTCCTGCCCACTGGCTCTCGCTTTCCAGTTTTGCTCAAGGGAAGCGACGCTGGCTCCGCAAAGATGAACTTGGCCGAGGACGTGGCTGTCCTCAGAAGCAGTGCCATGCTCGTCACTACCATCGGTTCTGTGACTTTGCTCTAACCCCACCCCCTCTCTTTTCCCCTTGAAGTCTAAAATGCGTGTGCCCTCACCAAAATGCAGTTCATCCACAGCCCACCCCACGGGGGCTTCCCAGGACCCCGAGGGCTGCAGCCGTCAGGAGCCCCAGACACCAGCCCCAGAAGGAGCCGACACCGCAGAGAAAGAGGAGAGGACTTTCCAGAGCGGGGCGATGTTCTCCTGCCTGCTTCTTCTTTCCTGCTGAGCCCATGAGCTTCTTGTTTCTTTTCTTAAGAGGGGGCAAGCCGGGCGTGGGGGTTGGGGGGACACTTGTAATCCAGTACTTGGGAGTCTGAGATAGGAGGATCGCAAGGTGCGGCAAGCCTCAGCTACCTAGTGAGACCCTGTTTCAAAATAAAGAATAAAAAATAGGGCTGGGGGTGTAGCTGGGAGGTAGAATGCCCCTGGGTTTGATCCCCAGGACTGCCAAAAAAAAAAAAAAAAAAAGAGAGAGAGAGAGAGAGAGAGGTCAAGTGGCAGTGTTGTCAGATTCCCTGGAATTCATGGATTCCCAGAGCTGGCAACCACAACTTTTCAAGAAACTGGCTCCAGACAGTGCCTTATGCTCCCCTTACTTTCCCAGGTGACGTTGTTCCTGCTCGTAAGCAGAGCTTCCCGTTTCCTCCAGTCTCAAGTTTTCCTCTTGCCCCCAGGGGCAGCTGATTGATTTCTTCCAGCTCTAAAGCAAAGCTGGGAACATCCAATCCTCATTGCATATGAAATCAATGACCTTCAGGTGAAATCAATGACCCAGAACCGTATCTCTAGCAAAGGTGCCCAACTGAATGTTGTTATTTGTTTGTTTGTTTTTTGGTACTACAAACTGAACCCAGGGGTGTTCTAACTCCAGCTACACCTCAAGTCTTTTTTTAATTTTTAAAACAGGCTCTTTCTAAGTTGCTGAGGTTGGCCTCAAACCTGCAATCCTCCTGTCTCAGCCTTCCAAGTACTGGGATTACAGGTATATACCACCATGAATCTTAATTATTATCAACTTGGCCTAAAGCTACATTTCTGCATGGAAGCAAAACTAGCATATAAGTGTCCATAAAAGGCTAGGAATTCTTTTATTAATTTCTGTGTGTGTGTGTGTGTGTGTGTGTGTGTGTGTGTCGCTGGAAATTGAACCCAGGAGTGTTCTACCACTGAACTACACTCCTTATCTTTTCTTTTTTCTTATTTTGAAACAGGGTTTTGCTAAGTTACCACAAACTGGCCTCAAACCTCCCGTGTCAAACTCCCAAGTACAGGCATGCACCACCACCCCAGTTTATTGAACTATTCTCTGTTTGCTTGGAAATTATTGACTATGGATAATGTGGGACTCGGAGGCACGAGTGTGGGCACAAGCAGGGAAAGCCATGGCCCCTGGCTGCCCAGAGCCGACAGTCCAGCCGGAACTGAGCACAATCTCAAGAATCCTACTGAATAAACTCTCTGCCCATTAAAACAACTGATGCAAAAGTACATCTTTGGCCAAAAGACAGCTCCTCTGACATCAGTAGAAGCTATTCAGACATGGCCTTTGCTGCAGCCTGTACATTGTGGTGGAAAAATGACAGGTAGCGCCAGACATGGTGGTGCACATATGCGACCTGAGGACTCGGGAAGCTGAGACACGAGGGTCACAGGTTGAGCATGGCTCTGGAGGGCCAGAAGCTTGCACAATGTGCCCCCAGAATAGGTCTGTACTAAGCAGCACTAAATCACCTGTGCAAGGTAATCTTGCAACGTAGACCGCGGCGGGATTCCTCTTGCAAAGCGAAGAGTCTTTGCTGGAAGCAAATCCTCATTCTTCATCCGTCAGAGTGGGCTTCTGATGACACAAACAGTCCTCAGTTCATCAGCTTAATAAATCAGAGTTTATTTCTCACGCGAAGGTTCGGAGTGAGGGTAGGGGGCAGCCTTCGGTGAAGACTCTGAGACCTGTCTCGTTCCAGGTTGGGGCTGTACCATCTCCTAGAAATTAGAGTTCTCTGGCAGGTGGGAGGAGGGGAGACTGTGGGTCCCAGTGGGGTTCCCATGGGGCAGCTCTGCGGGGGACAGAGATCACTTGTCTGTCACTTTCACTGACCAGGAGTTACAGCCAACTGAGCCTGGAGGCAGCTGAGTCAGGTGGCCTGGTTTCTTGGCAGAGGAAAGGGAGATTGAGTCAGTAGTCTTTGCCAAAAGTCCTGACTCTCCGGTGTGGTTTTCATAGAAGAAGAAAATGTACTTGTATGCTATAACTGTAACAGAAAATTGTATTTATTAAGTATGTGCCACTGGAAATTATCTTAATCTTCAAGAGTCTTCATTGATTTAATCTTCAAACCAATAAACCAACCAATAAAAATGAAAAGTTGAATAATTGCTTCCGCATCAGCTTGCTCTCATTTCATTACTTATTTACGAGAACATGGCCCAAGTCCATTACCAAGTACTGCCTCTGCTGCGCTTGGATCTGTAAAACGTATGCTTCTTTAGAAAAGAATTCGGCTGCCGGGCGTGGTGGCGCACGCTTGTAATCCCAGCATTTGGGAGGCAGAGACTGGAGGATCCTGGTTCGAGGTCAGCCTCAGCTACCTAGTGAGGCACTCCACAACTTAGCGAGACCCGGTTTCAAAATAAAGAATAAAAAATAGGGCTGGGGGTATAGCTTGGAGGTAGAATGCCCCTGAGTTCAATCTCTAGTACCGCAATAAAAAAAAAAAAGAATTCAGCTGATCGAATGACAAAAAGCGCTTCCAAGTAGTTAGAGAAGGATTTACTGAAATCATCTTCAAGATGGTTTTTAACTGGAGAAAAAAAAATTTTAATAAAAAACTGTAAACAAAACAAATAGGAAGATAGGTGTTTTTCTAATACTGCAGTCATGTGTCACTTAGCAACGGGATGGGCCATTAGGTGATTTTTGCTGTGTGAACATCATAGAGTATAGTTACACAAGCAGAGACGGCTCTGACGTCATTGGGCAATATAAAGTCACAGGACTACCATCGTGCATGCCGTCCATCTTTGACAGAACCACTGCCATGTGGTGCGTGGCTGTCCTCGTTTACTGCACACAATATTACCGCTGTTGGCTGTGGTGGCGCACAAGTACTTAATCCCAGGCTGAGACAGGAGGATCGCAGGTTTGAGGCCAGCCTAGGCAACTTAGCGAGACCCTCAGCAACTTCAGGAGACCCTGTTTCAAAATAAAAGATATTGCCACAAACGTAGCAATTTCAAACAAGCCACATGCTTGATTTCAGAGTTGCCTTAAGTCAGGAGTCTGGGTATGGGTTAGCTTAGGCTCTCAGCAGACTGACACCAGCAGTCTCATCCAAAGTTCAGGATCTACTTCCAAGTCCTTCAGATTGTTGGCAGAATTCACTTCCTCGCTGACTACGGGCCAGGGGTCTCTCTCAGCTCCCAGGGGCCATGTTCCGGTCCCAGCATGTGACTCTAACAATGTGGCAGTTTGTATCTTCAAAGCCGGTAGCTACGGTGGAGTCTCATGATAGTGACACCTCCCTCCATCCTGCCCATGCTCAAGGGGACATTGTATAATGTGTGTGCACTAGGAAACAGGTGGGGCTATTGTAGCACACCACTCTCTCTCTCTCTCTTTTTTTTTTTTTTTTTTTTTTTTTGCAGTACAGGGGATTGAACCCAGGGGCATTCTACTTCTGAGCTACACCCCCAGCCCTATTTTTTATTCATTTTTGAAAGAGGGTCTCACTAAGTTGCGGAGGACCTCACTGAGTAGCTGAGGCTGGCCTCGAACCCAGATCCTCCAGTCTTAGCCTTCCAAGTACTGGAATTATAAGCGTGCGCCACCACACCCAGCTTCCACTCTCTCTTCTTAACAAACAAGATGAACGTACGCTGTTTGTACATAAAATACATCTGCGTGAGTGCAGGAGGAACTAAACCCCGGTCTGCCTTGGGGAAGCAGAAGCAGAAGACAAAGAAGAAACCTGGGATGTCTCCGTCAGGTTGAATTATTCCCATTTGGGTAATGTTAGCTTATTTGCTTAGTCCATATTCCAGTGAAGCCATTAGTCAGAATAAGAATAGCCCCTCCATGCTTCCCCAGGGAAGGAGCCCCAGGTGCGCAGCCGTCGTGGCTGGGGACAGCACTGCAGGTCAGGGCATGGCCCTGTCCCTGCCTCTCCCTGTGGCTGCCCACTGGAATCTGGCAAGCAGCGGCCCTGAGGAAGCCAGGATGGACGTTTTCAGCTGTTGTTACCGAGCCAGGTTCGTTTTGCCGCCTCACAGTTGCCGATCATCGAGATGACAAATTCTGCACAGGGGCACATCCCCCGGGCTCCAGCTGTGTGTGGACAGAGAGAAGTCTCCAACCTGCCTCCCTGGGGGTGGGAGAGAGCTACGGGTTAAAGAAGTAGGGGACCTAAGCCATGGGGGAAGGCGATTGGAAGACAGGAAGAACGAAGCCATCAGTGGTCCACACTCGTAATCAAGTTTTGTGGCAAGCCGTAGGATGTGTGTTCAGAAACCGGCAGCATGGGCGTGATCTGTGGGTGGAGGTTTTAGCTCTCTGATGCCAAAGTTCCCCCAGGCAAAGGGGCGGGTGGCTTCCACCGGTTTGAGCTAGTCAAGGCCACCTCCACGTTCCTGGAAAACAACTCAGACAATCATTATAACCTGCTCATGAGCCAGAGGTGTAATCTGTAGCCCAGCTAGGAGGGGTCTAGCTAGTGTTTAGCCATGCATCTGACATCAGTGAGGAGACAAGGGACTGGAAGGAAGTGAAGCTAGAGGCTTCCTCACGTTTTCCTCCAGTTTCACTGTGAGTGCTCCCTGTGGAAGAGTCCTCCCAAGCCCTGGCGGCTGGAGCCTTAAATGCAAACCAAGCTGGGTATGGTGGTGCATGCTTGGCCTGTGGGAGGCTGACGCAGGAGGAGCGCAGATTTGAGGTCAGCCTCAGCAACTTAGCAAGAACCTATTTCAAAATAAGAAATAAAAAGGGCTGGAGGCGTAGGTCAGAGGTAGAATGGCCCTGGGTTCAATTCCCAGTACCAAGGGGGGGGGGGAGCAACCCAACCCAAAGTCATAAAATAAAACAATTGATATGTCCAAGTCCATTAGCTCAAAATATACTTGATGGCCATTTAAAAGAAATTAATTCCTACTTACCAATGTCTTTAGGTCCAATTTTTTTTAAAATCTATTTTTCAAATGGAATGGGATTAAATTAAAAAGCTTTTGTGTAGCACAGGAAACCATCAAGAGTCTAAAGAGAGCCTACAGAATGGAGAAGATCTTTGCCAGCTACCCTATGATAGGGGACTAACGCCTAGAATATACAAAGAGCTTAAAAAACTTAACACTAAAAAAACTTAATAAGAATGGGCAGTTGAACTGAATAGGTACTTCTCAAAAGAAGAAATACAAATGGCCAATAAATATATGGAAAAATGTTCGACATTATTGGCAATCAGGGAAATGCAAATCAAAATTACACTGCAAGTCCATCTCACTCCAGTTAGAATGGCATTCATCAAGGGAGTGAACTTGGCCAATGTCTCCACCGACCCTTCTCAGGCGTGATTTGGAAGGAGATATTGGCTTCTTAGAATCTGGCCTGCCCAACTGTGGGCCCAACAGTGCCCCGGCAAAGGGGAAAGCCATCTGGTGTGGGCGTGGAGGTGGTGCGGCAGGGCTTCACGGCGGTGCTGCACCCCCTTGTCTACGAATTGAGAGCACTCTCCAGCGTGGCCGAAATTCAACCCAGTGAGGGGGGTGTGTATTTGCTTGTGTGTGTGTGTGTGTGTGTGTGTGTGTGTGTGTGTGTGTGTGTGTTCCTGGGTATTGAACCCAGAATCCTCTACCACTGAGCTGCATTTCCAGCCCTTCTGTTTTTGTTTTTGTTTTTTTTTTAGAACAGGGCCTCACCAAGTTGCCCAGGCTGGCCTTAAACCTGCGAACCTGTCTCAGCCTCCCAAGTTCTGGGATGACAGGCATGCCCCACTGAGCTGGGCTGCCCAATGCCTTTGGTTTGTTTTAGATTAATAGACTATTTTTAAAAGAAGTTTTATAGAAACATTTACAGAATCTTAATAGAGCCCTAGCAGGCTTACAGAAAACTTGATCAGCAAGTTCTTAGAACCCAGTGCCCTGCCCCCTCCTAAAATTCCCCCTCTCACTACTTGAACCTCTCCATTATTGGTACATTATGAATAAAGCTCACGTCTACATCCGGCTTCGCCCTTGCTGTTGTACACTCGAGGCTGTGACAAACACGTGTAGTGACGTTTCCATCATCACTGTACCTTATAGAATCCCCAATGCTTTTCAAAAACTTCTATTTAGGACTGGGGACGTAGCTCAGTAACAGAGTGCTTGCTTACCTGGCATGGGTGAAGCCCTGAGTTCAATCTCCTACACCTCAGGAAAAACAAAACAAGACAAAAATAAAGAAAAAAAAAAAAAACGAAAAAAGTCAAACACCTGCTATTTTCAGCATTTCATGCAACTGATGTGCCAAGAAGTTTGTACCATGAAAGTCTGGCTTCATGCAAGGTTGAAAGCTCTATACAAATCCAGTTCTGACTTCTCAAGGAAGAAATCAGTTTGAAGGTTTGCAACACAAAGAAACGACAAATGGTCAGATCTGTTAGCTCATGCTTGGAATTCCAGCATGTGGAAGGGTGAGACAGGAGGACTGCAGGTTTGAAGCTGGCACACGGTATCTTAGCCAGACCTTGTTTCAAAATAAAAAGCAAAAAGAGCTAGGGGTTTCGTTCAGAGGTAGAATGCCCCTGAGTTCAATCCCAGTACCACAACAAAGAAAAAGGAACGAAATGATAGATGTTTAAGAAGATGGAAATGCTAGCTAGCTATCTTGATTTGATTGGTACACAGTACACATGTATTGAATTATCACATTGTATCCCATAAATATGTACAAATTAATGAGGTCTTCTGAAACTTCATTAATTTGCTGAGGCTGGCTGCCAACCTGTGATTCTCCTGTCTCAACTTCCCAAGTACTGGGATTACAGATGTCCGCCACCTCACCTGGCACCGATTATTTTGATTTACGAGACTATCCTTAATTTCTCTAGAATTGCCAGGCTGGGTCTGGTTCAAACCTTTTCAGAAAAGTGTTCTTTTGTAGCCGGGTATGTGCATGCCTTGTCTCTCAGCCTCTCGGGAAGCTGAGATAGGAAGATTACAAGTTCAAGGCCAGCCTGGGCAACTTAGCGTGTTAAAATAAAAAATAAAAAGGGCTGGGGGATGTGGTTCAGAGGTAGAATGTTCCTGGGTCCAATTCCCAGTATCGCACGCACGCACGCACGCACGCCCACACGCACACGCACACACACACACACACACACACACACACACACACACACACACATGCACACGCACCACAGCAAGCATTCCTTTGTGGAAATCCCACCAGCAGGAGCAGAGGATCCCATGCTCAGCTTCTCCCTGTTGGTCAGGAGAAGATGCTAAGGGCCCCCAGGTTAGCCTGTAATCGGTTGTTCTGAGGACAGCTCGGGGACACTGAGGCAAAGCAACACAGGCATGGTGACCGCCATAAATCTACAGCCAAGGCCCCAGCCTGGCTGCACCAGGTGGGGTGCGGGGAACCCCTGGCTGTTTTCTCTGCCGCCTGCCTGCCAATCCTGGACCGGGACACGGACACAGGCTGTCAGACAAATCCTCGTGGCTGAGTCAATCCCAAAACAAGGCTGTCAGTCACCCTGACTGGATGCACAGGGCCCTTACAGTGCTACATGCGCAAAATGTCACCGTGTCACCGCCTGACAGCACCGTCCACACTCCCCGGCTCGGTCTCCACCACCTCCTGCCACTCCTCCATTGCCTCTGCCTCCCCAGTCTCAGTGCCAGCCGCCCATCACCATTCTTTTAAAGAAATGTTCTCCTTCACCAGACGCAAGAGCTTGGGGTTATGAGCGGCCGTTCCTGTAGACCACTGTCTCTTAGGGTTCGACACCCCCATGCCCTGTCCCTCCCCTCCCCCATCGTCTCTGCACACACATCTCAGGACACCAAGGACAGGCCCACCGCCAGGAGGGATTCTGGGGGGAGTCCAGCTGCCCACAGAGTTCTGCCTTCAAATCCATAGAGGTATTTACCAGAGGAAACGTGCCGCGCTTTTTGGGTTAGAAGCAGCATTTCGGACTATTCTCGTGATGACCTAGAGGTAACGGAAGCGGAACCACGGGGGAAAGGAGGGCCCGAGGACATTTTCTCTAATTAGGAGACAGGCAGTAAACAGCATCACCTAAGCCGAAGGCTAGACCTTCTGGCGGGTTCAAAAAAACAGAACTGATGAGACGCTAAAAATAAATCCCGTCCAGACAGCTCTTGGTTTATCTCGTCCTTTCCGCGGGTCTCAAGAAGTCATTAAGTTTCTTCAGAGTCAAACAAGTCCCCTCATTATGATGTCCTTGTAAAAACCAACTTCCTGTTTCTCGGAGAACTGTGGATACCGCCCCCGATACATGGAAGTTTGAATACGCGCTGATAAAAATCAGATTTTTTCCTGCATGCGATGGATATTAAAAATACCCAAACTTTTATGATATTTGAATGTTAAGCAGCGTCCCCAGGGCTGAGATGACCTCACGGTGTGCGAGAAGAAAGGCAGGCGGATCACCTTGCATCTCACATCTTTAATAATGTGCCGCTCAGCTCCGCCTGCAACCGGTGTGGTCTTCTCAGCCGTAGCCTGCCAGCGCGGTTGTTTTGTAAATACTCCTTAAAGCAGAAGCTCCGGGAGGCTTTGTGGATTCCAAGTCAACTGGCCTTCACGGAGCTCAGGACCGGCGGGCACAGCGACCCGCTTTCCTTTGGGGGATCCCCCCTGACACAAAGTTAATCTAAACTCAAGAACAAAAGTATTCATATTTGTCCTTGTATGTCAAGGATTACCACCATTGAAGCAGGCCTCTATTATCTGCATGTCACTTTCTTTGCTCCTTAATCTCTTTCTTTCTCTCACTCAATAGCCTCCTCTTACTTTCTTTCCTACTGAAGGAACTGGAGGGCTTGCATCTCCCCTCTCTTTCCTTTTAAAGAAACTCACAAAGTTAAAAGGCCAGCTCAGCCTGACCACCTGGATGGACCAGGCTTGGTCCCCGGCCCCCTGCCAGCAGCCAGCTGTGACCTTGTCCCCGCCGGCTTTGTGGAGGCCAGGCTCCCGGATTGCCCTGACTGCTGACAAGCCCTCCTGCCCGGCCACTGTCCCGTCTCGATTGTCCTCCACTTTCCTTGTTTAATGCACATTATGAAGCGCCGGAGGCTGCTAAGCCAGTGAGTTCACGTCCTGTGCGAGGCCACACAGGACCGGCAGGGCTGGGTGGGAAGGCCCGCTGGCACGGCTGAATGTCTTGGGGGGCGGCCCATTCACACCCCTAACGAGATCATTACCGCTAACTAAATAGCAGCCCCGGCCTCCTGACCCTCCGGGGACTCAGGGGCCCCTGCCGGCCATCGGGCTCCGACTCCAAACCTGGGACCCACCCGCAGGTCTCCAGCCCTGCCTGAGCCTCCTGCCTCTCCCCTAAGCCTCGGCACCCACCGAGGGTCACCCTGGTGGGTGTCTGCCCTCTGCCGGCCCCCAGGACCTGCGTCTCTCCAGCTGACTCCACACCGTCTCCTTCCTGGGAGGCCAGCATGGAGGAGCGGCCGGCAGATCCCAGCCCAGCGCCCCTCCTGCGTGGATGACTCTGTCCCCCGTCGAGAAGCTGGGGGCAGCCCGGGGCCCAGGACTCTGGAGCCGCTGTTAGTAAACTGCTGACCACTTGAGCAAGTGGTCAGGGGCCTCCTCGCCATGGTCTGGTGCCGCCTTCAGACCTCCCAGATCCTGAAGCAAGAGAGAAAGGTCTCCACCCACGGCAGCTATGAGCACAGCTCGGCGAGTGTGAGTGTGTGTGTGCGTGTGCGTGTGTGAGTATCTGTGTGCAAATGTGCATGTGTGTGGTGCTGTGTGTTTGTGTGTATGTGTGAGGCGTGGACATGTGTGTAGTGTGTGAGTGTGTATGTCTGCATGTAGAAGTGTCTGTACGAGTGTGTATACATGCGTATCAGTAAATGAATATGTGTGTGTGTGTGTAGATGAGCCTGCATGTGTGGGAACATGTGCCTATAAATACATGTGTGAGTGTGCATGAGCGTGTGTGTATTCGTGTGATCGTGTGTTTGTACGTGTGAGTGTGAACATGCGTATTTATGTGAACCCGTGTGTATGTCTGAGTGTATGTCTGTGTGTCCGAGCAAGTGTGCGTGAGAGTGTGTGTGTGTTTACGTTCACACGCAGAACAGGCAAAGGTTTACTGGGGCACTGGCTGTTCAACATGGCTGCCGAGAAGGACCAGGGCGACGTGGCAGGGACCAGGTTCCTCAGGGAAGGGCAGAGCGGGCAGTCCTTTGCACCTCGTTAGCTGTACTTTTTCTCTCTTTTCCTTCCCAAGCAAATGCTGAAAAATTAAAATGTTTCAAGGTAAAGAAATCTTCAAAGTTACAATAAATATGCTTACCTATTTGCATGATGTTTAAAACAGTTTATGTCAGATACCGAAGTCAAATCTTAGTGGATTACTAAAATCCCATGCTGCGCCCTCTGAGAACACAGGAGGCCCCACGCTGCGGGCACCCGTGTTGATGACCTGAGGGAGTACCCCCTTGGCCTACTTCCTTTGGGGTTTCTCTTTATTTTTAAGGCACCCCAGTGTGATACCACCAAGAAGGCTCTGCTAAGAAATCTCAAGTCTGCTGATGATCTCCTGCGGCAACTAGCAGGATCCCTGGATTTTCTTTCCTTTTTTTTTTTTGGTGCTAGGGATTTAACCCAGGGGCACTCTACAATGGAACTATACCCCCAGTGCTTTCTCAATTTTTTTTTTTTTTTAAATAGGGTCTTGCTAAGTTGCTGAAGCTGTTCTCGAACCTACGATCCTCTTGTCTCAGCCTCCCAAGTGCTGTGATGATAGGCATGTGCCATCACATCTGGCAATCCCTGGATTTTTAATGCTGCTTTTAAACCCTGTTGAACATGAACAGTAACAACCCAAGAAAACTGTCATGGAGAGAAAGAAGCACAGGCGGCTGTGGGACGGAGGGACGGCCCGAAGATAGAAGAGCACAAAACCAACTCGGCGCTCGTGACGTCGCTCACACATGACCCCACACAGATTATTGAAAATACACATCCTGGGGAGGTTCAAGGTGACGTGGCCACGTGCGCACGCGGCACTCGGTGCGTCCCTGCTCCCCATACGTGTGAGTGACTGAGATGGCTTGACTGTTTCCTCCTTGGGGCCTGCCTTTTCCCTCCCCGCCCCTCCCCCACCCTCTCCCACTGTTCCCCTGGTCACCCTCCTCATTTATCTGGAGTCCCCTTGTGTCCTATTTTCTCTCTCGCGTCCACACATGCGAGAAAACGCAGGACCCTTGACTTTCTGAGACCGGCTGGTCTCACTTAACATCACGTTCTCCAGTTCCATCTACTTTCCTGCAAAGGGCATCATTTTGCTCTTCTGTATGGCTGAGTAAACTTCCACTGTGTGTGTGTACACCACATTTTCTTTTTCCGTTCATCTGTTGACAAACACCGAGGTGGGTCCCATAATTTGTGAAAATACTGTTAAAACAGTTAAAGGCAATCCGGCTTCTGTTTGGATTCTCTTTTTCTTTTCCTGCCCTTATGAGGGAGGCCCCACTGTGCTTTCAAGTTCCCATGGGCGCTGCTGGAATACAGGTGGACCCCTTCCCTTGGCCAAGTGGGTCACTGCAGTTGCGGGGTTTCTTTCCGTCTTGGGTTCATTGATACCTGTGATGAAAAGGCCCCCCAAAGCCCTCCTGAAACCAACAGCTTTAAGCCTGATGCGCCTGGGTTCGAGATTTGCATTCAGCCATGGAGTTGAGCCTCTGCCTCCTGGGTACCGCAGGCAGCCTGGGCCAGCCTCCCCGGCTCCAGAAGATGCTGAACGTGTTCCTCCCAGGGCCCCCTGCTCTCCAGCCGCAGGACTGTGCATGACACAGGGCTCTCCGGGGACAGGGGGTGGGTAAAGTGACAGCAGCCTGAGCAACAGAGGCCTCTCTGTGAGGTGGGAGGGCCTGTCCAGCTAAGGGAAACCCAGGTGGAACATTTGGTGTCCCTCGCCCTGCTCCTGCTCCGCCCTCCTGTAAATGCGCGGCCAGGCAGAGGCCATGTTAACGTCAACGTTTCCTCTGAGCATCTCCTTGGCAATGCTGCTGTGGCCGGCTGTGACCATCAGAAGGGGACGGTGAGGCCGGGCGTGGTGGGGCACACTGTAATCCCAGTACCTGGGAGGCTGAGACAGGAGGATCACAGGGTTGAGGCCAGTCTCAGTTACTTAGTGAGAAGACCCTGTCTCAAAGTAAAAATTAAAAAGGGCTGGGGGTGTAGCTCAGATTCAGCCCCAGTACCAAAAATAAAGGGAGAAGGTGAGTCATCAGAAAACAACCTGCGCAGCGATTTTTCTGGAGTTGACTTTGCGAGAAGATCAGCCCAGGGCTGAGCCGCCCCTCCCGCGTTACTCGCTGGGCGCTGGGTCATGGAACTTCTCTCCCTGTGGCCAACGAGGAGTCCCCAGCGCGACCTGGGTCTCTGCAGCACAGCAAGCCGTTCAAGCCGCCCTGTTTTCACCTGAATGGCCAAATTTGACAGAACCTAAAACCTAGACCCTTCCTGCCCCAAACCGGAGCCAGAGTCTTGCTTCAGAGCGTCAGTGGCGGCACGGGCCACGAGGCTGCTCCCTCTGACCTTCCCCTCTGCTTTGCTGTGTGGGTCCTGGGAAGCGTTTGCCCCAGAAAGGCCCTCTTGCTTTCAGCAATTATTTAATAAATAAATACTGAGCTCTCCATCACCAAGAGTGGCTTCCGCCCCCGTGGCTCAGCAAAGCGACATCACTCTCCACAGAACGAGAAACGAGTTTTTAAAACACGAAGCTCAATTCCTCCCCCCGCCCAGCGACCTCCAAGAGAACAGCTAAACCTGAACAGATACGGGGAAGAGGAAAGGTTTTTTTTTTTTCATTAAATCCTTTTCAAGTTTTATCTCAGGCATAAGAATTTTCATGAAGTAGAGACACAATTTTCAGGTTCAGGGAACTGGAATATAATTTTTGTCAGTCTTTTTAAGAAGATGGTTCTATCCGAATGGGTTTATTATTTTATAATGTGCTTCTCCTCATTCCTCTGCTCCGGCTGCTGCAGCTGGGCCGGCTTCTTTCTGTTTCTTAGACATTCCCAGGCAGAGGCCACCCCAGGGCCTTTGCGTCTGCCATTCCCTCCACCTGGCCCTGTTTCCTCCACATCTTCACCTGGTGCCGCCTCCTTCTTCCACTCAGCTCTTGGCCCAAAGGCGTCCAACTGGAAGAGGACTTTCTATCTCGTCACAAGTACCTCCCTCCAAGCCGGGCATGGTGGTGCACGCTTGTAATCCCAGCATTCGGGAGGCTGAGACCGGAGGATCCAGGTTCGTGGCCAGCCTCAGCTACCTAGTGAGGCACTCCGCAACTTAGTGAGATCGGGTTTCAAAATAAAGTAAAAAATAGGGCTGGCCCCCTGAGATCAATCCCCAGTACCGAAAAAAAACCAAAAAACAAAAAACAAAACAAAACAAGTACCTCCCTCCAACCCCCCTCTGTTGACTTGGAGACATTTCCTACAGTTTAATTTTTTTTTAATTTGGTGCATTGTAATTTTACATCACTTTGGGGTATAGAGTGACAGAAAAATACATGCACCAGACTCTTGGTGCCCTCCCTGCTGGGGCCTTCCCGCCCAGTGCACATCTTTGATACTGCAATTGGTGATTTTGTATCGATTCATAGCATTATTTCTAGGGTTGCACTCTGCAATTTCCCGCCCCCTCCTCTTCTCTAACGCCCCTCGGGCACTTCCTTGGAGACTCTGCTCCTCTATATGATCCTGCCTTTGTTTCTGAATATCTCTTGAGCTTCCACATGTAAGAGAAAATGCACAACTATTCCTTTCCTGAGACCAGCTATACTCGCTTAGCATGATATTCTCAAGTTCCATCCATTTTCCTGCAAATGGTGGAATTTTGTTTTTCTTTATGGTGGCATCAAGCAAGTAATAGTCTAGATTTGCCCCTGAGGATTCTGGACATTGAAAATAGAATATATGTTGGCTGGGCATGGTGGTGCCCGCCTGTAGTCCCAATACTTGGGACTCTGAAACAGGAAGAACTCAGGTTCAAAGCCAGCCTCAGCAACTTAGCAAGGCCCTTGACAACTTAATGAGAATGCTCCTGGTTTCTATCCCCAGTGCAAGTGTGTGCGAAAGGTGCCGATTTCCAGAGTCTCATAATGCCATCCAATCTGATAGATAAGAAATGGTCTTAATAAGAATAAAGTTGGAGCCGGGTGTGGTGGTGCACGCTTGTAATCCCAGCACTCAGGAGGCTGGGATTCATGGATCCAGGTTTGTGGCCAGCCTCGGCTACTTAGTGAGGCCCTCTGTAACTTAGTGAGACCCTGTTTCAAAATAAAGACTAAAAAATAGGGCTGGGAGTGTAGCTTTGAGGTAGAATGCCCCTGGGTTCAGACCCCAGTACTGAAAAAAAAAAAAAAAAAAGAATAAGGTTGGGCATCTGTTCAAATACTTCAGGGCCACTGAGCATCCCCCTGTTGACAGCTGTCTCTGCGTACCTCGTGTCTTTTCCTATTCAGTTCCACTCACTTCCCCCTTTACTTGTTGGGCCTCTCTACCTCTCTACGTTGGCGATGCTGGCCTCTGCCCATCAGTATTTTCTTCCTGTTTGTTATTTGTCTTCTGGCCTTGGTTAGGGTGTGCTCCATCAGACAAACCTAAAAACCTTTTACAAATAGTCATCTTTCCCTCTATTTCCTCAGGAATTGGAGGTACATGTAGGGGGCCAGGTTATAGAGAATTCACTGGGTGTTATACTTGTGTATGGTGTGAGGTATGGCTCTAAGTACTTTTCAAAACTTATTTAATTGCCACAGTGCCATTCATTGAAAGACCCATTTTTGAAAGGACAGTTGAGAAGCGAGGAAAAGAGGAAAGTGGGTAAGGAGGGGGAGGGAGACAACCTCCGCACATTTCGCTGGCCGGTGCCTTCTGCCAGATGAACCTTGAAAGGGACCTGCCCAGCCGGGATGCTGTTTTCCCTCATTTTCTGTTGCTACAAGATACCTGAGGCTGGGTGCCTGGTAAAGAAAAGAGGTTTCTTTAGCTCACAGTTCTGGAGATTGGCGAGCATGGTGCCAACATCCGAGTGGCCCTGGTGAGGCTTCCGTGGCAGGTGGCATCACAGTGACATCGGCCCATGCATGAGTGGCAAGAGAGGTATTCCGAGGAGGCGCCAGGCTCGCTCATCCTAAGCCGGTCTCCTGGGAACTACTCTTGTCCCATGAGAATGGACTCTCCAGGGAAACAGCATAAATCCATTCATGGGGGCAGAGTCCCCCAAAGACCCCGCCTCTTAAAGGTCCCCAGACCTCAGCCTGTCATGCTGGGGGCCAAGTTTCCAGCCCAGGGGCCTCTGGGGAGCAAGCCACATCCAACTGTGGTAAATGTCACGATGTTGATGTCCATTTTGCAGGTGGGGAGGCTGCGGTCAGACAGGCTGTAACACATGCATAAACCACATGGCAGATGCCGAGGGTCAGTGGCCGGGCAGGGTCGGAACCCGGTACCCACCTTCCTACCCACCATGCCTGCCCCCCAGCAAGACTGGCGTGTACTTATCTCTGAATCATCTGATGGGCTTACGATGTTGAGGCTCACTCCCTCACTGCATAACCTGCTAAGTCAATTGGGGCCTTCTGCCTTGCACCTGAGCTTCTAGACACACCCTAGTCTAAAAGAAATGGACAGGGCGAACTCTGTTGACCATGCCTCCAGAAACAACCGCTGTGCGTTTTCTGAAGGGCATGCAATATGAAGTAGGAAAACCTATTTTGTAGGTAGACGAGGTAGGTGCCGTGGTAAATTTAAAATGCAAGCAGTGCGAGCTAGCTGCACCTACAAAGTCCCGGGGTCCAGCTGACACGCATTAAATGCAAAATGTCCTTCCGTCTCCAGCAGTCATTTGCTCGTCAGTGTCGGTTAAAAGTAGTCATTTTGAACGCAGTAATTCATTCTCTACGGTCCTTCTTTAACACAATTTTCAGCCTGCAATTTAGATGATAGGAAAATTACAACCTCGGTGCACTATATTATGTGATATAAATGTTATTGCAATTAGGCCCGCCAGGAACACACACATGCACACGCACACACATGCAAGACCCAAACACAACCCATCCACATTTAGTCTGAGTAATCATTTCCTATACACCAAGAGGCTTCTGTTCCAAAACAGGGTCTCAGCAAGAAACCAAGTGTTCAGGTCAGGACGAAAACTGTATTAGCCTGGGAGCAAGGAGGAAGAGGACCTGAGAAGTTCCAAGTTGCACCCCGGAATGGCCAGGATATGGGGTGCTGGACAGACCCCAACATCTCAAGTATCATAAGCTAACTAGCCATTAAGGCTAAATCTCAGTGCGATCCAAGTATCTTCCCCTTCAGCCCCAAACCAACTGAGTACCATGACCTGGCCCTCCTAGAACTCCTGATGGGGCCCCATTGATGATACCCCCGCAGCCTCTTTCTTGGATCAGCGCATCGCACTTTATTCTAGACCACCCTGGTCACTCCCCGACAGTCCTCTCTGCCAGTGATATCTTCAAACACCGCTGTGCAAATGATGGCTCTCGACTGCACATCCTACTCAAACCCTTAAAGATACAGGGCACCTTTGCATGCCGGCATCCTTCTTTGTTGGCATGTTGGCTCTCAATTACCTTCCTCATAAACTCTTCCACGTGGACATCCCTGGTCATCCTTTATCGGCTGGCTCCGCCCTCACCTCCCCCGGGAACCCCAGCCCTGTTTTAATTTTTTTTAATTTTGAAACCAGGTCTCACTAAGTCACGGATGGCCTCACTAAGTTGCTGCGGCTGGCCTTGAACCTGTGATGTTCCTGTTTCAACCTCCCAAGTACTGGGTTTACAAGCATACACCACCATGCCCAGTTTTTTGTTTGTTTGTTTTATACTGAGGATTGAACTCAGGGGCATTCTACCTCTTAGCTACCCCCACCCCCTTGCCCTTTTGGTTTTTTGGTTTTTATTT
>PVLC010031540.1:6588-18818 GCA_004027655.1 Graphiurus murinus
GAACCCGGATCCTCCGGTTTCAGCCTCCCGAATGCTGGGATTACAAGCGTGCGCCACCACGCCCGGCGGCACACACTTGTAATCCCAGTACTTGGGAGGCTGAGACAGGAGGATCACAGGTTCAAGGACAGCCTCAGCAACTTAGTGAGGCTCTCAGCAACCGATTGAGACCCTGTTTCCAAATAATAAATAAAATCGGGCTGGGGGTATAGCCCAGAGTTAGAATGCCCCTGGGTTCCGTCCCCAGTACCATGAGAAAGAAAAAAGAAGGAAGGGAAGGAAGGACCAGCTGGAGGGGATGTGGAGAGGGCAGTGATCACACTGTCATAAGACAGCATAAGACATGACCACTCACATGGGGACATCGGTGCACCTCGCTTGTTCTCTTAGGCCACTGAGGCTGGGCACATCAGGGTTACACCCACCATTTCACCTATGTAGGATAAGGGGACCCCAGGATCCTACCAAGGACCCCTGAAGTTATTATAGAAGGCAGAATGCTTGTGTGCCAAATAGTGAGCCGCTTCCGGTGGAGTCCCATAGGCGGTCAAGGTAAAGGCCTGGCACCCAAAGCAGGGCCAGCATGGCGCCTGAGCTCTGAGGAGTTTAGGGTACACGTTGTACCCTGAGCGGCAGCCCCTGCAAGGGAGGCTGGAGGCCCCCAGGATTGAGATGCAGGCCTCGAAGCTCAGCAGTTAAACTATAGTTTTTTTTTTTTTTTGCGGTACTGGGGATTGAACTCAGGGGCGTCTACCCTCGAGCTATACCCCCAGCCCTATTTTTTATTCTTTATTTTGAAACAGGGTCTCGCTAAGTTGCGGAGTGCCTCACTAGGTACCTGAGGCTGGCCGCGAACCCGGATCCTCTGGTCTCAGCCTCCCGAATGCTGGGATTACAAGCGTGCGCCACCACGCCCAGCTTAAACTATAGTTCTTACCAGATGTGCTCAGGAGTGTTCAGGTATGTGCACACTACCCTTGGTAAACTTGCACGCCTGTCACCCAGGCTGCAGAGGAGCAAAGGGGCCAGGGGCAGAGGGGGCCGACGAGCTCCAGGGCAGTCCATGCCAGCCTGCAGCAGGGGAAGAGGCTCTGGAACCCTCTGGTTTCCACCTGCTCGATCGGGCAGCAGCTAACCATGACTGGAGTGTGGGAAATGCACAGAGTTCAGAAAGGCTCCAAAGGCCCAGCTTCCTGTTCCGCCTGGGCTACTTTGAGCAAGTCACCGAACACCCTGAGACCTCAGCCTTTTCCTCACTGAGATTCTTTTTGTTTTTTTAATTTTTATTTTTTTTCCAGAACTGGGGATTGAGCCCAGCCAGGGGCATTCTACCTCCAAGCTACACCTCCAAGCCTATTTTCTTTCTTTCTTTTTTTTTGTGTGTGTGGTATTGGGGATAGAACCAGGGGCATTCTACCTCTGAGATACACCCCCAGCCCTATTTTTTAAATTATTACTATTTTTTTTTTCCATACTGGGGATGGAACCCGGGGCATTCTACCTCCAAGCTACAGTCCCAGCCCTATTTTATTATTCTTTATTTTATCTATTTATTTATTTATTTATTTATTTATTTATTTGCGGTACTGGGGATTGACCTCAGGGGCTTTCTACCTCTGAGCTATACCCCCAGCCCTATTTTTTATTCTTTATTTTGAAACCGAGTCTCACTAAGTTTCGGAGTGCCTCACTAGGTAGCTGAGGCTGGCTGCGAACCCGGATCCTCTGGTCTCAGCCTCCCGAATGCTGGGATTACAAGCGTGCACCACCACGCCCGGCTATTTATTTATTTATTTATTTATTTATTTATTTATTTATTTATTTATTTACCGTACTGGGGATTGAACTCAGGGGCATTCTACCTCCGAGATACACCCTCAGCCCTATTTTTTATTCTTTATTTTGAAACTGAGTCTCACTAAGTTGCGGAGTGCCTCACTAGGTAGCTAAGACTGGCTGCGAACCCGGATCCTCCGGTCTCAGCTTCCTGAATGCTGGGATTACAAGCATGTGCCACCACGCCTGGCTCTTCTTTATTTTGAAACAGGGTTTCACTAAGTTGTGGAGTGCCTCACTAAGCAGCTGAGGCTGGCCAAGAACCTGGATCCTCCAGTCTCAGCCTCCCAAATGCTGGGATTACAAGCATGCGCCACCACACCCAGCTTTGTTAATTTTTTTTTTTTTTTTTTTTTTTTTTTTTTGCGGTACTAGGGATTGAACTCAGGGGCGTTCTACCTCCGAGCCAAACCCCCAGCCCTATTTTTTATTCTTTATTTTGAAACCGGGTCTCACTAAGTTGCGGAGGGCCTCACTAGGTAGCTGAGGCTGGCTGCGAACCCGGATCCTCTGGTCTCAGCCTCCCGAATGCTGGGATTACAAGCGTGCGCCACCACGCCTGACTTGTTAATTATTTTGAAACAGGGTCTCACTAAGTTGTAGAGAATCACAGACAGGAGGATCACAGGTTCAGTGACAGCCTCAGCAAGTTATGAGAGGCATCAATCTAGTGATATTCTGTTTAAAAATAAAGAATAAGCCGGGCATGGTGGCACACGCTTGTAATTCCAGCATTTGGGAGGCTGAGACCGGACGATCCGGGTTCGAAGCCAGCCTCAGCTACCTAGTGAGGCACTCTGCAACTTAGTGAGACTCGGTTTCAAAATAAAGAATAAAAAAATAGGGCTGAGGGTATAGCTCGGAGGTAGAATGCCCCTGAGTTCAATCCCCAATACCGCAAAAATAAATAAAAAAATAAATAAAAATAAAAATAAAGAATAAAAATAGGGCTGGGGGTGTGGCTCCAGTACCCCCCTCCCCCAAAAAAGCAGCTGAGATCCTGCCACCGTCACCTCCAGGCCTAGATGTGTCCTGGCTGCCAGATATCCGCAGACCTCCAAGGCCATGGCTGCTGCCACCAGGGAGAGGCCTCAAGGAATGAGAGGGAGCCCGCGTCCAGCGCCGCAGATCCTGCCGGGCAGAGGAACAGTCCTCCCTTACCTTGTTTTATCGAACCAACCTGCTGCCCAGATTGGTTCATGACTACAAGAACAAAACTCCATGCTTATGAACTTTTTTTTTTTTTCCCCAGTGGTACTGGGGACTGAACTCAGGGGCATTCTACCTCCTAGCTACACTCCCCAGCCCTATTTTAGTTTTTATTTTGAAACAGGGTCTCACTAAGTTGCAGAGGGCCTCACTAAGTAGCTGAGGCTGGCCATGAACTCAGATCCTCTGGTTTTAGTAATCCCAAGTCCTGGGATTACAAGCTTGCGCCATCACGCCTAGCTATACACAAACTTTTTTTGTGTGGTACTGGGGATGGAACCCAGGGGCATTCTACCTTCGAGTTACATCCCCAGCCCTAATTTCTTTTTTTCTTTATTTTGAAACAGGGTCTCACAAGTAGCTGAGGCTGGCCACAAACCCAGATCCTCCGGTCTCAGCCCCCCAAGTCCTGGGATTACAAGCGTGCGCCACCAAGCCCGGCCACAAACTTTTTAAGTGGAAAGAATGAACCACTCCTTATCCCAGGGAGAGACCTATGGTTTGGGCTTTTCTCAGCCTGATTCTTCTGCCTTATTTGGAGAAAAACTCCTTTTTTTTTTTTTTTTTTTTGTCTTTAGGGACATTGTAGACATATCCCCAGAGCAGGCCATTAAGGGACAGCGCAGACTCCTTTGAGGGAGGGCTGTGCGGCAGAAGACCCCATCCTGCTGGCCCAAGGCCGTCTTGAGCAGAGCCAGTAGCTCCAGTTTGCAGGTGTATGCTTATGAATCAAAGAGGAAATCGTTGGGAGCAGCAGATGGGCTGGATTTCTGAGATAAAAGGAAATACTTGAACCTCTTCAGCCTGCCCTAGACCAGACGGACAGGCAGAATGTGAAATAGCTGAGAAATCAAAAGTGAAATGGCTCATTTGCATTTCACAAAACTTTCCCACCAAACAGAAAGTGCCCTATTCAAAACACACAAAGGAGGAGAAAATGAGGATGTTTTTCACAATCCTGGAATATTAGGACATTACGAGATAAGGAAGCTGCCCAGGACCTGGGCACCAGCTTGGAGGAATGGGGTGGGAGGGAGATCTCTTCTTCCAGTTCTCTGAGCTCCTTGGAGAAAGCAGAGTGGACATGGAGAACAACAGGGTCTGGGTTTCATTTAAAAATAACCCAGAACATCTTGTTCTCAATTTTCTGGGGCTGGGTTTTCCCAGCACGCAGGGCTCTGGGGAGATGTGAAAACCATGGCGGGGCAGTGTGGATGAGGCTGGGGTGGGAGCTCCGCACAGCCATTCATAGCCCTAACACCCCTCCTTTACCATCCTCTGCCTCGGGCCCTTCCGAGGACCAGCCCGGAAACAACATCTCCGGGGTGGACCCCTCAGCACCGCAGTGGGTGTAGGAGTCAAATCCTTTGGCTTCTAAAGTTGACTCAGGAAGTCTGGACTAGGCCCGCCGGAGGTTCCTGGTCTCCAATTGGCACGCGGCCTCTAGTGACAACCCCTTTGACCAGGGGCATCAATATTCTCTTTTGAGAACACTGCCTTCTCCCCTAACACACACCCACCAGAAGTCTTGTGGCTTCTCTATTTTACTGAGAATGCTAATGAAACACCAAATGAAAACCTAAGTCAGGGACCCAGGATTGCGGCAGCTTTGGTGTAACTCATCCACTTGCAAGTGAGCCCCTCAGAAGGCACAGAGGCCACCCTCCAGGAGGTGGGGACCGGACCTCTCACCGTGTTCTCTGGATCCCCCGACTCAGAGGCCCTGGGATACATATTGCATGCTCTGAGATTTGAGTTCCTGCCTCTGCTCTCTTCCCTGCCATCCTTGCTTCTGGGACACAGGTGTCCCGCCCTGCGGCCTTCCACATCTTTCAGAGTCCAGAAAGTTGGACAGGAGGCTTTCAAGTCCCAAGGTTCATTTTATTTTTACTTATTTTCAGTACTGGTGACTGAACCCAGGTGCATTCTAACTCTAAGCTACACCATCAGTCCTATTTTTTTTTTTTTTGGTACTGGGGATTGAACCCAGGGGCATTCTACTTCCGAGCTACACCCCCAGCCCTATTTTTTATTCTTTATTTTGAAACAGGGTCTCACTAAGTTGCGGAGTGCCTCACTAGGTAGCTGAGGCTGGCTGCGAACCCGGATCCTCGTCTCAGCCTCCCGAATGCTGGGATTACAAGCGTGCGCCACCACGCCCGGCCCATCAGTCCTATTTATTTATTTGGGATTGAACCCAGAGGCATTCTACCTCCAAGGTACACTCCTAGCCTTTTTGTTTTGTTTTGAAACAGGGTCTCGCTAGGTTGCTGAGGATGGTCTTGAACCTGTGATCCTCCTGTCTCAACTTCCTAAGTACTGGGATTACTGGCATGTGCCACCACACGTGGCTCTTATTTTTTATTTATTTTTGCAGAACTGTCGGTTGAACCCAGGGGCATTCGACATCTGAGCTACACCCCCAACCCTATTTTTTATTCTTTACTTTGAAACAGGGTCTCACTAAGTTGCGAAGAGTAACTCCACAGTAAGTAGCTGTGAAGTAAGTAGCTGAGGCTGGCTGTGAATCTGTGATCTCCTCTCAGCCTCCTAAGTACTGGAATTACAAGTGTACACCACCACACCCGGCTCCTATTTTATTTATTTATTTTTGTGGTATGGGGATTGAACTCAGGGGCATTCTACCTCTGAGCTATACCTCAGCCCTATTTTTTATTCTTTATTTTGAAACCGAGTCTCACTAAGTTGCGGAGTGCCTCACTAGGTAGCTGAGGCTGGCCTCGAACCCGGATCCTCCGGTCTCAGCCTCCCGAATGCTGGGATTACAAGTGTGCGCCACCATGCCCGGCTTATTCTTTATTTTGAACCAGGGTCTCACTAAGTTGTGGAGTGCCTCACCAGGTAGCTGAGGCTGGCCGCAAACCCAGATCCTCCGGTCTCAGCCTCTCCTATTTTATTTTGAAATAGGGTTTTTCTAAATTGCTGAGGCTGGCCTCACACCTTCAATCCTACCATCTCAGCCTCCCAGGTACTGGAATTATACGCATGTGCTACCACACCCAGCTTTATTATTTGTATTATTTTGCCTTACTGGAGATTGAACCCAGGGCCTCATATGTATTAGGCAAGTGCTCTACCATCCCCAGCCCTTTTTAAAAATTTGGGATGGGGTCTAAGTAGCTCAGGCTGGCCTGGAACTTGCAATCTTCCTGCTTAAGCTTGTAGAGTAGCTAGGACCTACAGGTATGCGATACCACATATGGCTCATTTTATTATTATTTGTGTGTGTGTGTGTGTGTGTGTGGTACTATGGATTGAACTCAGGGGCATTCTACCTCCAAGCTACACTCCCAGCTCTATTTTTTATTCTTTATTTTGAAATAGGGTCTAAGCCGGGTGTGGTGGCACACGCTTGTAATCCCAGCATTTGGGAGGCTGAGACTGGAGGATCTGGTTTCGCAACCAGCCTCATCTACCTAGTGAGGCACTCCGCAACTTAGTGAGACCCTGTTTCAAAACAAAGAATAAAAATAGGACTGAGGTTGTAGCTCAGAGGTAGAATCCCCCTGGGTTCAATCCCCAGTACCACCAAAAAAAAAAAAAAAAAAAGAAATAGGGTCTAAGTTGCAGAGGACCTCACTAAGTAGCTGAGGCTGGCCATGAACCTGCAATCCTCCTGTCTCAGCTTCCTGGTACTGACTGGGATTTCAAGCATTCGTCACCACGCCTGGCTTATATTTTATTTTCAAACAAAGAGTCTAAATTGCTGAAGGCCTTGCTAAATTGCTGAGGCTGGTCTGTGATTCTCCTGTCTCAGCCTCCCAAGTACTGGGATTACAGGTGTGCACCACCATACCCAGATTAATTTTATTAGTTTTTTGCAGGACTGAGGGTCAAACTCAGGACCTTGTGCATGCTAGGCAAGCAATCTACCATTGAGCCTCACCCCAGCCTCATAAATAAATGTTGGCTTTGTGTGTGTGTGTGTGTGTGTGTGTGTGTGTGTGTGTGTGTGTTACTGGGGATTGAATTTTACCTCGGAACTACACCCCAGCCCCATTTTATTTAACTTATTAATTAATTTACTTATTTATTTTTTGTGGTATTGGGGATTGAACCCAGAGGCATTCTACCTTTTTTTTTGGTGGTACTGGTTATTGAACCCAGGGGCATTTTACCTTCTTAGCCCGATTTTATTCTTTATTTGGAAACAGGGTCTCACTAAACTGGAGAGGGCCTCACGAGTTGCTGAGGCTGGCTGCGAACCTGCAATCATCCTATGTCAGTCTTTCAAGTATTGTGATTACAAGCGTGCATCACCATGCCCGGCTTATTTATTTATTTGTGGTACTGGGGATTGAACCTAGGGGCATCTACCTCTGAGCTACACCCCTAGCCCTACTTTTTATTTTGAAACAAGATATCACCAGACTGATGAATCTTACTACTTGCTGAGGCTGTCCTTGAACCTGTGATCCTCCTGCCTCAGCCTCCCAAGTACTGGAATTACAGGTATGCGCCACCTCACCTGGATAAATACTGGCTTTTTTTGTTGTGGTGGTGATGGTTCTGGGAATTGAACTCAGAGGCATTCTACCTCTGACCTATACCCCCAGCCCCTTTACTCTTTAGTTTCTGAAACAGGATTTTGCTAGATTGCTCAGAGTTTCACAGAGGTTGGTCTCAACCTGCAATCCCCTTATCTTGGCTTCCAAATTACTGGGATCATGGGTGTGCAACACCACACCTGGCTGTTTTTGTTTTTATTTTTTTCCCCAGTACTGGGGATTGAACTCAGAGGCATTCTACCTCCGAGCTATACCCCCAGCCCTGTTTTTTATTCTTTATTTGGAAACCGAGTCTTACTAAGTTGTGGAGTGCCTCACTAGTTAGCTGAGGCTGGCCGGGAACCCGGATGCTCCAGTCTCAGCCTCCTGAATGCTGGGATTACAAGCGTGCGCCACCACGCCCGGCTCTGTTTTTGTTTTTAAACAGGGTCTCTCTATGGTCTCCATAGGCTGGTCTCCATCTCATGGGCTCAAGTGATCCTCCTGCCTCAGCCTCCTGAATAGCTGAGACTACAGGCATGTTCCACAACGTTGGCTCCCCAGATTTATTTCAGACCTCTCCAACATCCCCCAGACTCCCTCCCACACTTAGTTGTCCTGATACTGGTTACATAACAATCACAGTCCCCTAAGCTCTGACATCACCCACTCAAGATTCTTACCAGCCTGGACAGCCAGGGAGATCTAGGTGTGTGGCCAGGGATGATGGCGGGGGCATGAACCCAATGGAAGAGCCAGGAACTGGTAAGAGGGATGGGGCACTAGTTGGAGTAAAAGATGGTTACTGGTAGTGTCCCTGACAGGAAAGCGGAAGTATTTGGGTTTTTTAATTCCCCCTACGTTCCCACAAGATTTCATTGTTGCCCCAAATTTCCCCTTTTCCCCACACAGGGAATTTCCGATTTCATTTCCTCAAAACTCAAGTGGCCTGAGGGCCTCAACTTCCTCTCCACCCCCTGCCGCCCTGCCGCAGCTGCAGGCTCTTTGGGGAGGCCTTTGCTCCCCACAGGTCACGTCACTTTTGTCCTCCACTGCGTCCATCTCCCAATCCCAGCCCCGCTGGCTTGGTGGAGCCAAGCCTTGTGCTGCTGGTCACTTTTCCAATCGGATCCTCCTCCTTTCCCACATTCCTTTCCCTGGTTACTCCCCCAACCTGGATTTTCTATTCCCTTAGCTGCTTCTACAACCGCTTTCCTGTCTCTCCTAAAGCAAATACAAGTCGAGGGAATGAGAAGGGAGTGTTGGGGAAACGGAAAGATGGGGAGGCGCCGCGGATCCTGGGGAGTCAAAGCGGGCGGGAGGACAGCTCGCGGGAGGCACTGCGGGTGGAGTGCGTACTCGTCGAGCTGGGGTGTCTAGCTGGAGACCTCTGGCGAGTAACGAAACTCGGCCGGTGCTGAAATTCGCTCCGGACTCCGGACTTCGCAACCGCGGCACTTCCGCTAGGCGCCCCGGGAGGGGCGGGGCGAAACAGGTGCGGTTGCCACGGCACCCCGGCCAAGGAATCGCGAGATTTGAAGCCAGCCAATGGGAGGCGGGGGAGGGGACGACGTGGCACGCGGCTGGGGGCGGGGCCGGGAGAGAATCCTCCTCCTTCCCTGCCGGCCCGCGGCGGCGGCGGCGGCGCGCAGGCCGGAACACCGGGCTCGGCCCTATAAAGGGAGCTCAGCTAGGCGCGCGCTCCACTCGGCAGAGGGCGCCTCCGAGAGCCTCGCCGTGCGCCTGCGCAGTGCGGGCCGCTCCCCGCCCCCTGCCGCTCCGCCGCCGCCCGCTGTCCTCCGCCGGCCGGCCGGCCACTCCTCGGCCGCGCGCCCTCGCCCCGTTCTCAGCCGCCGGTCTGCCCCGCAGCAGCCAGCCCCGTCTCCCGCAGCATGTTCAGCTGGGTCAGCAAGGATGCCCGCCGCAAGAAGGAGCCGGAGCTCTTCCAGACGGTGGCCGAGGGGCTGCGGCAACTGTACGCGCAGAAACTGCTGCCTCTGGAAGAGCACTACCGCTTCCACGAGTTCCACTCGCCCGCGCTGGAGGATGCCGACTTCGACAACAAGCCCATGGTGCTCCTCGTGGGCCAGTATAGCACGGGCAAGACCACCTTCATCCGCCACCTGATCGAGCAGGACTTCCCGGGGATGCGCATCGGGCCCGAGCCCACCACCGACTCTTTCATCGCAGTCATGCACGGCCCCACCGAGGGCGTGGTGCCCGGCAACGCGCTCGTGGTCGACCCACGGCGCCCCTTCCGCAAGCTCAACGCCTTCGGCAATGCCTTCCTCAACAGGTACTCTTCCCTTAAACCTGGGGGCGCCAGGGGGGCGGGCTCTGCCTCCGGCCGTCGCCCCCGCTGTCCTTTGTCTTCGAGGCCCTGGACAAACCCGGGACGACCACTCCCAGTGGCAGGGGCCCGGCCGTCCCACGGAAAACCCCTCGGAATCCACCCTGAGGTCTAGGAGTAGGCATCGCTGACTCCTCTGGCTTCTGTCGCTCCCAGAACCTTCCAGGTTATCAGTTAAACTCCCAAATCTTCCTGTAGACCCCAGCCCAACTTCACGCAAGTGCCAGGGGGTCGAGTTAGAAAGTTAAACCATTGTAGCCCTCCTTTTCTTGGTCTCCACCTCATTCCCCAGATTGAACTCAGCTAATTCATTCAAATCAACCTCTCCCCCCCTCCCTCTCCTCTGGGATGTTTCTTAAGTGTCTTAGGAAACCCCGATGAGACTTGGCGGTTCTCCTTGCTGGTGTGGGGTGTGTCTGCTCTACTTCCCCTGGGACCTGTGCGTATGTGTAGGAGGGACTTTAGGGTAGCCCTTGAAGGCAGGGGACAGATGGGGTCTGAACTCTTCTCCTAAAGGCAGTTCTTCATGGGTAAGTGCTGCCTAGAGGGGCTCCAGGAGGAGGTGACAATAGGAGCCCCCAAAATGAGATTTCAGCCCTGAGACTTTTTGTAAACTTGACAGGATGTTCCTTAACCTACTTGGACTTGGATGTCCCCAGTTAAATGGGTGAGACCATGATGAGAGTAATCATCCAAGGTTCTGATCCTCAGAATGCTATGAATGAAATGCGGTGACCTCCTCTCTAAGGGATTGCAACACGCAGGCTCACTTTCCTCTAAAGGGACTCAAGGAATCCCCACACCTGCCCTGGCCCCTCAGGCACGGAGCACAGGACTTCAAGGATTCTGCCCCCTCTTCCCGTTTTCAAAGAGTGACTCCACATGCCTTTGAAAGTCCGAAGTCTGGAAGTCCGAAGTCAGGGGAAAGAGCCTAGGAAGGAATCTCAATCCTGCCTTCCAGGTCTCCGCCCTGCATGATCACATTCCTTTCCAGACACTGTCCAGCCGCACAGGCGGCCAGCTTACTCCGGAGCCCAGCCTATGACTGGGCTTGCCTCCCTGCGTGGAGCTGACCTTTAATGTCTTTTTGCCCCTTCCAGGCATTTCAGCTTTCCTCCTGTTTTATGCTGGTGGTATTTGTGTGGCACGGTGGAGTTGGACTAGGGCTCCTGAAGGGCTAGACCTTTGTCTAGACCCTTTCTCTGCGAACGCTTGCATTTGGCCTTACCGTGCCTGTAGATAGGTGACTGGCTCCAACCTTAGCCCGTGGGAACCGTTCGTTCTTGTGGGAAGTTTGGCTGCTGTGCTGGAAAGTCCACTCCCTTAGGTCTCTGCTTCCAGGCAGAACTTTGGGAGTGACAGGACCGGTCACTGTCCTTAGGTCTTCACTTCATTGTGAGGGCAGAGCTCTTCTGAAAGGTGAAACCCAGCACATGACCCATTTTATGCCTTTGGAAACCTAGATTTCCAGAGCAGGAAGGATCGTAGACACTATCCTAACAACTCCTACCTTGTCGGTTCAGGAAACTGAGGCTCAGAGGGCCCAGCTGGTTTGTTAAGGTCACTTAGTAAGTTAAACCAGTGCCTGTTGCTGCTTCTGCCCAACAAAGGTATTTTGGTTTTGTGTTGCAGTCCTGGAGATTGAACTCAGGGGCATTCTACCTCTGAGCTACACCCCCAACCCTTTTTTTTTTTTTTTTTTTTTTTTTAGCAGGATCTTGTTAAATTACCCAGGCTGGCCAAGATCCTATAATCCTCCTTTCTCAGTCTCCCAAGTACTGGGATTACAGGTGTGTGCCACTGGATCCAAGAACCACACTTTTATGTCATTCTTCCTCGCACCTCATCTCCAGAGGGTCTCTGAATGCTGGGGGCCCTGCCAAAGGGGCCTTATCCGCCTGAGCTGAGGCTGGAGCTGTGTCAGGATGTGTGGTACACAGGGTGCCGCCCGCCAGGGAAGGCGCAACAAAAGGGGCTTTTCTGTGGCTGATACAGCCTCTCCCCGAGCTCTTAAAGGGACCCATTGAGTCATGAACTTGACACTCCAGCCTTTTTCCCCTGAGTGGCTGCTCTAAGAATACAATCAGATGGAGCCGACCTCGAGGGGTGCAATCAGGGAGAGCCGAGAAGCTGGGAAGACTCATTGCATAACCAGGACCGCCCACTTGTAGCCCAGATGAAATCTGCATCCTTGTTAGGATCTGAAGCATCTTTACAGCCGGCTGCCCTTCAGCCTCGCCCCCTGGGCTCCGCAGAGCCACTTGTTCTGAGTCGTGCAGGTGTTCCCTCTCTCACCAGGCTCCCTGAGGGGGATTTTTTTTTTTTTT
>PVLC010031541.1:0-19431 GCA_004027655.1 Graphiurus murinus
CAGATGCAGAGATAGAGAAGTTATGATTTGTTTAAGAGACTTTCCAGGGCAGCATCATTCTGGAAGGAAAGTCCTGGGTTCCCTGCATGCCCAGGGCTACCTCAGCCTTCTTTTTCTTCGTAGTCAGCAGGCAAGACACTCAGGGGGTACTACAGTGATTGTTTTAGTGAATCCAGGTAAAGTTTACACTGGTGATAGACATTAGCATGGTCCATTTGATGCTTGTTTTGCAGGTGTAAAAAATGCAAGAGTTAAAAAAAAAAAGAATATAAGAGTTATCTGGTTATGGTGTCTCCCACCAAAATTTCAGAAGAAACATGAGGAGGCCAGGTATTGTGCTACAGGATCAGATTCCCTAGAAAGAGCTCCCAGAAGGCGATATGAGGAGCTGTGGGAGTGAAGCCAAAGCTTCAGTGGAGACCAAGGAAGGTGGACCTAGCGGCCACATGCATTATTCATCAGGAAAGCTTCACAGTGAGCAAGCCTGAGATAGTTCATAGGTGGTCTGCAGCCAACAAGGATGTGGTTTGGGGGTTGCCCAAGTCTTTGGGAAACCACTTTCTGCCAGAGTGTGCCCCTTATTCTGGACATGGAGCATTAAACTATAATGTGGTCCTGCTGGGTTTTGCTCTTCATTGGAATAATCTTTCCTTTCTGTGGCCCTATTCTTTCTTTTAGAATAGGGGTGTTGACTCTCCTACAACTGTATCTTAGAACTATGTAATTTTCTTTTTTATTTTCACAAAGGCTCACAGCTTAATTTTCCTTGAGTCTTAGAGGAGATTTTGAACTTGGACTTTTGAGCAATGCTGGTGCAGTTAAGACTTCAGGGACTCTTGGGGATAGACTGAATGCATTTAGTACTGTGAAATGGACATGAGCCTTTGGTGTCCAGGGGCAGGATGGTTTAGAGACGTGTACCCTGAGGGTCCACTTGATAAAGGGTTGTTCCTTAGAGCAGCGTCTTTGGAGGATGGTGGAATCATTAGGAGGAAAGGCCTAGTGGGAAGTCCTTAGGTCAATGGAATTGTACTTTTGAGGGAGATTATAGGACCTTGGTCTTCCATTCTTTTGCTTCATGGCTCATGATGAGGTAGTTTTGCACTTCTACATACTCCCTGCCATTGCTCTCCAGTATGCCTTCTCCCTCCCTGATCCCCAAGCCCTGGCAAAGGCTCAAGGAACTGGGGCCATTCAATCACAATCTGGAACCTCTGAAACAGTAAGCCTAAGTAAGTTAATGACCTCAGATACTTGTTGGTGATTGAAAGCTAATATAATCACAGATAAATTTAATATCACCTTTTGATGTGCTATTTAACTTTACCTCTTTTCTTGTTCTAACTTTAAGGAGAATGTATGTATTGTATGTTACATAATCATTATAACATCTAGAGCTCTATGAGATTTCAATACCCTCATAGTAATAGTAATAATAATAATAATAATAGTAATAACAATAATAAATTTAAGGCCTCAGTATTGGGCTTTAAGTACACATTTTCTTGAAAATTACAGTATTTTCCTTGGATGCAAAATTTCTTTAACATTTCTTTCAGATATGAAACATATTTATGGTAGTGGATTCACTTACTTAGCACCCCAACCTTGCCTTTATCCTTCCCATTACTTATATTAATTGCTCATCCATCAGACCTTCATGAGTATATATTATATGTATGTCATTATGTCAGACATAGTACCTGGATCTAAAGATCAAAATATATGTAAGTCATTGCTTCTGCACTTACCCTTTAGAAATTCCCCATCTAATGTGAGGAAATGGTAGAGGTATAAATCATGTTAAAAATATCTGCAAATTTGTTATGATGAAGTATCATTTTAATAAAATCTTTCAAAAAAGTTGACAAATTACTCCCCCCCCAAATAAATAATATCCCCAAATCTCTTAAGTAAATGTAGCATAATATTTATAGATCCATGACTGGTAGGTAAAGCAATTTAGAATTTAGCAAGGGAGGTTTGGCTGTGAACTGTTTTGTAATTTATCAGAGTATACACCCTGCTTCTCTCTGAACTACCTGCAACCTAAATTCACACAAACATGCCATTGCACAGGGGAAAGAGAACTTAATTCTACTTTGAAGAAACAGGAGACTATTCAGAGAAATGGTAATATTTGAAGTGGTTTTTCAAAACAGAATTGGATTTTATCACTTTGAGTAGGGAGGAGTAGAATATGGAGAAAGATAGAGAGGTACGAAGAAGCCAATGAGCAAACAGATCGTAACACGAAGGGACTGTGCCTCTGTGTCATAGTCTGCCAAGGTCTGAAAAGGGCCTTTCTTTACTACACTGAGCAATTCTAATGTTACCTTAGAGGTAAAAAGATTTGTTGAAAGTGTAAGCAATGAAGTCAAATCTGTTTTAGGAAGATGCTTTCACCTTAAAATAAAAATTGTCTAAGGAGGATAATAGATACCAGAACTCAGATTAAGATTCTTTGCCAACTTCTAGCTATAGAAAGTTAGGAACATTAATTCACGTTGCTCATCTGTTAAACAGGGATAATAAATCTGAAGAAATAATACACAAAAGAGGATAAGACTACCAACAACTGTTTTGTTGTTGTAGTTGTTAATAAAGTGGGAGAAAGTAAGGCAGTAACAGGGGTGATATCATTAAAAATTATTTGAGAAGTATTAAGAAATTACACTCCATATCTATATCCAGGAAAACGGCTTTTGACTGATAACGAGAGATGTTGTAGGTGTGTTAAGTTTCACTTTCAAGTACATTTGAAAACACTGGGTTAATGCAGATAGGTGAATTATGCAATTTTTTTAACTACAGATTATCTCAGAGCCCTTCAAAATCAATGCATAATATTATTCCCTATAAGGAAAGTAATAGGAAAGGTTTCCTAAGCTTAATTAAGCATTTTTAAGGAGCACAGGCTCACTTTTAACAGAAATTGTGAATGATCTCAGGTAGCTTATCAGTCTCCGAGAGTGGATAACAAATGCTATTGGCCCAGAGGAAGGTTCTGAGGAAAAGTAATTACTCTCCAACTTCTCTTGCAGGGGTATGCTTTTAAAAGCATTTGTGTGAAAATGTTTTTATTTGAAATTTAATATTGTGGTAGGCAGAATAATTATATCCCCGAAGATGGTCAAGCCCTAGTCACTGGAATACATGAATGTGTTACTTTACATGGCAAAAGGAACTTTTCAGAGGGAAATAAAGTTATGGATCCTAAAAGAGATGGATTATCCTTGATTATCCAGGTGAGCCTAATGTATTCTATTCTATTTATTTATTTATTTATTTATTTTTATTAATTGGTGCTTTGTCATCATACATCTTGTTAGGTACAAACTGATAAAGGCATATATGCACACATTTTCCATTTAACCCCTTCCCCAATTCCCACCCGACTCCCTTGCCTTCTCCTTCTCAAGTTCAGTTTAGTGATTGACTTTGATATTTGTGAAAGTACATCATGTGCATCAGAGTGCCCCCCTGCCCCTGTCCATCACCTTCCATTAAGTCAACTTCTTTGCTTATCTAGGATTTCTCCTTTTTCTTCTGGAGTCCCTCTTATTCCAATTTTCTCCCTAGTATCCGTATATTAGGGAGATCATATGCTTTTTTACTTTTTGTGACTGACTAATCTCACTTAACATAATGTTTTCTAGTTGCGTTCATTTCCTGGCCTGGTGCAGCATACCTGTAGTCCAGTACTTGGGAGACTGAGACAGGAGGAAGGCTGTTTCAAGGCCAGTTTCAGCAAATTAGCAAGACCCTATTTAAAGTAAATAAATAATAAATAAATAAATTTTAAAAAGGGCTAGTGGTATATCTTGGAGGTAGAATGCCTCTAGGTTCAATACTTAGTACAACAAGAAAAGAAAAGCAAACTATAGACCAAAGACAGGTGTGACTTTGCAAAAAGTTGGCAGAAGAAATATGAAGCATGTGAGAGACAGAACCCACAAATTCTGACTTTGAAGCTGGAGGGAGGAGGCCACAAGCCAGAGGTGTGAGTGGACACTAGAGACTGGGAATGGCCTTCCCCTGACAGACAACAAAGAAATGAGGACTTCAGTCCTATGATCTCAAGAAAGAAAATTTTGCCAACTATCCCGATGAACAAGAAAATACATTCTTTCCGATGATTTATGGAAAGGAAGACAGTTTTGCAGACACCTCAACATTAGCTTAGTGAGATCTCTATCAGACCTGTGGCTTATAGAAACCTACATAAAGAAAAGGGCAGAAGACATAAGTGTGTCACTTCATACACATCTACTTCAATATAATAATATTGCTAGCACCAAGATCAAGAAATAGAAAGCTATTGCTTTCAGTTACATCTGCAATCTCAACTTTTACCATGGTTAGTTCAGTCACTTTTTGAGTTTCATGGAATCATCCAGTATGTATTCTGTGCGTGACTGATTTCTCTGGTTATTATGCTTGTGAGGTTCATACATATTGTCTGGTTTCATCCTTGTACAGTATCACATTATATAGTTATAGTGTAATTGATTTATGTATTCTATTGTTTCTGGGCATTTTTCCTAGATTTTGGTGATTTCAAAAAAATTCTACTACTTTATAATTCTCTACTACTTTATAATTTGTGAATATGTGTAAATAGTTTTTGAGTTTAAGAGTATAATTGCTGGGTAGTATTGAGAGTGTGTGTGTGTGTGTGTGTGTGTGTGTGTGTGTGTGTGTGTGTGTGTGAAAACATGCACATCCTTAGTAAATATCAAAAATAGTTTTCTAGCATTGGTACACCTATAAGAGTGTGTGGGTTTGTCTTTGAACTTTCTAGTTTTCAAGATAACATAATTAGAGTCAGTAAACACTTGATGGCCATGCAAACCAGACACATGCTCAAGTTTACAGTTTGTTAGTTTATAGTAATTATGTGAAGGGCTTTAAACAGACTTTCAAATACTGTTGGTTATATTTTGAAAAACATATAGTTTGAAATTCAAACTTTCCTATTAGTTTTAGCTTCTAAATCCAGGAGCAGTATCCCTCTTGTTTATTACTTCATCAACAGTAATTTGCAGAAGTAGCTGGCGATAAGACATACTGAATACAGTAATTTTAAGTAAAAATGCATAAATTTATGTCTGTATTACCTCATTTAAGAGCATTAATTTTTTTACAAATAGATGATGGAAGACTATAGAATTTAAGGAAATATAGTAACAGTACATAGCTATATATATGCATAATATATTTAATACATAAATATATATTAATAGTATATAGCTGTATATATAAATATATGAGCATATGGACTATTTAAATATTTTTACTGTTTAATACTTTCTGACTTTCAATTACTGTTGAAGACTATGAAAATAATATCCAGCTAGTAATCCTAGTACTTGGGAAGCTGAGAAAGGAGAATTGCAGGTTCGTAGCCAGTCTCAGCAACTTAGTGAGACCCTGTTTCAAGAAAAAAAAAATAGGACAGGAGGTCTAGATCAGAGGCAGAATGCCCCTGTGTTCAATCCCCAGTACCACACACACATTACTATATGTAAAAATTAGACATCAGACTTAGAGTCACAGAATACTCAGTTTACACAGACGTAGAATTTTGGGAAAACAGAGAGATACAAGATAAAGAAAAAGGAAATTTAAAACTTTACCTATGAAGAATGATTTTATTTAGCCCAATATATAAATATATATGTAATAAACAGAATATATATCTTTTACATTGAATGTGTTATAACATATATGTACTATAAATAAATAGATAAATCTATAAATGCAGAAACAATCAGTTAAATGCATAAAATATAGTAAATGTTATTTGATAGTCTCCTTTTCCAGTATGTATACTGCAACAAATTCACCATGGTCTTAAATAATATCTTAAAATATTATTTATATTGGGAGGCTGAGACTGGAGGATCCAGGCTCACAGCCAGCCTCAGCTACCTAGCGAGGCATTCTGCAACTTAGTGAGACCCTGTTTCAAAATAAAGAATAAAAAATTGGGCTGGGGATGTAGCTTGGAAGTAGAATGCCCCTGAGTTCAATCCTCAAGACTGCAATAAATAAATAAATAAATAAATAAATAAATAAATAAATAAATAAATATTATTTTAGTGTTTTCCTTCTACCATAATCATAATTGATATATAATATTTATTATTTTTTTCAATGGTGGATATATGTTTTGAATACTTTTATTGGTGCATTATAGTCTCACATCATAATGTAGCTAATAGTGATAGTGACATATATGCACACTATAATATTTATATTATATATTCATGTTTTGGCACAACAGTTGCTTAAAACTATAGATAAAATTTATCACATCTATTTTTCTTTTATATTTTTTCTTCTTTCTTTTGTGGTTCTGAGGATTGAATTCAGAGGCATTCTACCTCAAACCTATACCCCAGCCTTTTTTATTTATTTTTATTTTGAAACAGCATCTCACTAAGTTGCTGAGTGGCTCTCAAAACTATTGAGGCTGACTTTGAACCTATGATCCTCCTACCTGAGCTTACCAAATACTCAGATTGCACGTCTGTAAATAAAATCCACACCTTACTTTTAATTTCTTTAGATAAATTCCTAGAAGCAGAATTTCTGTCTGAAAATATAAGCATGTTTTATTTATTTATTCATTTATTTTAAAATTTTATAGTGCTGGGGAGCAAATACAGGGTTTATGGGTGTTAAATTACAACCAACTTTATCTTAAAGATTGCAAATTTTATCCTTGGATAATAAACTATTATTTAGAGCCTGGCGTGGTGGCGCACGCTTGTAATCCCAGCATTCAGGAGGCTGAGACCAGAGGATCCGGGTTCGCGGCCAACCTCAGCTACCTAGTGAGGCACTCCGCAACTTAGTGAGACTCGGTTTTAAAATAAAGAATAAAAAAATAGGGGTGGAGGTGTAGCTTGGAGGTAGAATGCCCCTGAGTTCAATCCCCAGTACCGAAAATAAATAAATAAACTATTATTTAAAATTTTTAAAAAGAATAAAAAATGAAGATTATAAGAAGAAAATTCCTGTTCTGTCTTGTATTAACTTATAGGAGATTAATGTGAATTTCAGTGAGTGGATTGCTAAACTATCAGTAGCTTGAAGCGGTTGAGATGAGAGTACTTATATCATAAATATTCACAGATGTTACAAATTGGGGCTTTTTTTTATTTTTCAAAAGCTAAATTACCAGCATCCATGCATGGTTACATGTAATCAGTGGCTGGGTAGTTTAGGCAGTAAAGGATGTGATATTGATAACTCTGATATATCTTTTAAACTGTTTACAATGAAGTCTAAATTGATCAGGAGCTAGGAGAATATCTATTTGATCACAACCTCAAAATCATTGTGAATTATGTATTTCTAAACATTCATTAAGTTGAAAGTTAAATCATGACTTTGATATGCTCCATTTTCCCCTCATTATTCAGAGGGCCAGAACTTTTTCATGAATTTGTCATCTGATTTTCCTATTTTATAAAGTATCTGCTCACCTCCATTGCTCTTTTAGCAACTAGGTCCTTGGTATTTTTTACTGCCCTGAGTAAGTTATTTGTATAATGAAGTCTGCTAGGATTTCATGTTCCTTTGCCACTTGCTGCAAACACAATTCCATATTTCATTTTCACTATGTTGTTGATTTTATTCTATTTCTTTTAGGTTTACAAACTCCAAACCATGAGATGTTTGCATAAATGAATCTCAATATATAGAGCTGTATTTTGTATTAATATTTATCTATTATGTATATTCTGTATCTATTTCGTTAAATTATGTAAGAATCTGGCTTGTACCACCTTGTGCCAACCGAATGGTAGCCAAGGAAGGTTAATGAGAAGTAGAGAGGCTCTTATCGATTAAATAAATGGGTGAGTGAATGAATGAATAAATGAAAGAATAGATAAGTAGGTGTGAGAGAGTACTAATGCAATTTAATGGAGAAAAAGAGGTCTTTTAAGTACAATAGTACATCCTTATGGTAAAGAAAAGAATCTTGACTACTTCACTCAACAAAGATTGATTTGAAGTGAGTCGTTGGTTAAAAGGCAATGTTTTTCAAAGCTGCTAGAAAATAAAATAAGAAATGCTTTTTGTAACAGAAGGAAATGCAAAGATATAAACAAAACACAAAAATTCACCAAGTGAGAAATAAGTAATTTCTAAAGCAAATTTTATCACAATGAAAAATTCCGACCACCAAAGATGATATTAGAAATGTTTTTAGCAAGCTATACACTGGGAGAAAATATTCACAATACATATATCTAAAAATAAATCCTATCCAAATCATATAAAAAACTGTTACCTATCTTCAAAAAAATTAGGAAAAAAAGTCCTAAATTTATATAGAACCACAGAAAAAACAATATTGAGCAAAAATAACAAAGCAGGAGGCCTTATACCATCTGACTTCAAATTTTACTTGAAAACTAGTAATCAAAACACCATAGTACTTCCATGATATAGACAAGTAAATAAGTGATACAGGACAGAGAGACTAGAAACAAATCCACACATCTGTAGCCAGTTGGTTTTCAAAAACATGCCAAGGACACACACTGGAGAAATGATAGTCTTTTCAATAATGGTGCTAGAAAAATTGGATATCCACATGTGGAAGAATAAAAGGAGACCCTTATATCTCACCAGTGATAAAACTCAACTCAAAATTGAAGAAAGACTTTAATGTAAGACCTGAAACTCTCAATTTGATAGAGAAAAATATGAAGGATATGTTTCAGGATACTGGAACAGGCAAGAAAATTTTTGATAATACCTTAAAAGTACAGGAAACAAAAGCAAAAATAGATAATTAGAATTATATCAACTAAAAAGCTTTAGCACAACAAATGAAACAACCAACAAGATGAAGAGATGAGACAGCCTACAGATATGAGAGGAACTATTTGCATACACCTGACAAGAGGATAATATCCACAATATATAAAGAATTCCAAAAACTAACTGTTGCAAAACAAATAACCCTATTAAAATGGATAATAAATTGAATATCCATTTCTCTAAATAAAATGTACAAATGACCAATGGTATGTGAAAAATGCTCAATATCACTATGCACCAGGGCATTTTAATAACACAATGCTATCACCACCCCTCTGTAAGAATGACTATTGTCAAAAAGACTAATGGAAACAAGTTTAGTGAAGATGTGGAGAAAGGAAAATCTTGCACACTGCTGGAATGAAAATTATCACAGCCATTATAGAAAACAGTATGGGAGTTTTTTTTGTTTTTAATTTAAAAAAAGCTAAAAGCTAAAAATAGAACTACAATATGATCCAGCAGTGCCACTACTGGGGATATGTCCAAAGGAAATGAAATCAGCATGTCAGAGAAACATCTGAACTCCTACATTCATTGCAGTACCACTCACAAAGCCAAGAAATGGAAATGCTCTAAGTGTCTATCAATTGACGAATGGATAAAGATAATATAAATATGAACAACTAAATATTATTCATCCATAAATATGGTGAAATCCTGCATTTGCAACATGATATCACTCATATGTAGAACCTTCAAAAATCATCTCAAAGACGTTTGTAGTAAAATACTGATTATTAAAGGTTAAGGAGTGTGGTGGGGAAAATAAATCCATGAGCATTTAGTTACAGTTAGCTAGAGTTAAGTTCTGGTGTGCTATTGCACAGTAGGGTAAATAGATATAATCATAATGTATTATATATTTATTTTTAATACTTTCACAGATGCATTTTAATTCTATATCGTACTGAGGTGCAGAGTGATAAGAAAACACATTCACAGAGCACTTGGTGCATTTCTCTCTGGATCTCATTTCCTCCATCTCCTTCCCCATCGAGATTGACACTGGTAATTTCACATATATGCATAGCATTAGTTAAACTGTTACCTTCTTTATGTCTTCATCCGCCTCCTCCTTCCCCTAAAACCCCTCTATCATTCCATTGGGGGTCTCTGGTCCTCTATTTCAGATCTCTTTTGTTTCCCAATTTCTATCTAGTTTCAACATATGAAAGAAAGCATATAACTACATGCTTTCCGAGATTGATTGTGGAGATTCCATCTAATTCCTGTTAGAATGGCAATCATCTAGAACACAAACAATAATAAATGCTGGTGAGGATGTGGGAAACAGGAAATCTTATGTACTGTTGGTGGGATTACAAATTAGTATAGCCACTATGAAGATCAGTGTGGAGGTTTCTCAGAAGACTGGTACTGGAACCACAATATGACCCAGCTCTATCACCCCTGGGCATCTTTCTAAAGGAACTGAGGTCAGAATATTATGGCGTTACATGCATATCCATGTTTGTAGCAGCACAATTCACAATAGCTGAATGGAACCATCCTAGGTGTTCATTAACAGAAGAATGGATTATATAACTGTAGTACTTACACACAATGTAATTTTACTTAGAAAATGACAAATGAGAAGGTATGTTGTCCCTTTTCTGAACATTACTGAATGTATAGATTTATCAAAACATCGCAAAATACCTCATTAACATGTACAGTTTTTTTATCTACCAGCTAGAAATAAATGCCATATAAAAGTACTAAATACAACAGTATAAAAGACAAAAGATTTTGAATGGACAAAAATCATGAAAAAAATAATTCTCATTCTATTCCATGAAATAGAAAGAGATGAGACTCTCCCAAATATATTCCATGAAATCAGCATCACATCAATACCAAAACCAAAAAAAGATAGCTCAAGAAAAGAAAACTACAGACCAATAGTGTTGATGAACTTAGATGCAAAACTCCTAAACAAAATACTAGCAACACACATTCAAAACAACATCAAGAAAATTATATACCACAGCCAAGTCAGGTTCATCTCAAGGATTCAAGGCTGGTTCAACATATGAAAAACAATACATGAAATTCAGCAGGGCGTGGTGGCGCACACTTGTAATCCCAGCATTTGGGAGGCTGAGACTGGAGAATCCAGGTTCGCAGCCAGCCTCAGCTACCTAGTGAGGCACTCCGCAACTTAGTGAGATCCTGTTTCAAAATAAAGAATAAAAATAGGGCTGGGGGTATAGCTCAGAGGTAGAATGCCCCTGAGTTCAATCCCCAGTACCAAAAAAAAAAAAAAAAATGAAATTCACCACATAAACAGAACAAAGGACAGAAATTACATGATCATTTCAATATATGCTGAAAAAGCATCTGACAAAATCCAACACCCATTCATGATAAAAAATACTTCAGAGAATTAGAATCGAAGGAACTTACCTCAACATTATAAAGATATTATACAATAAACCAAATCAAATATCATATTTAATGGGGAAAAAACTATGAGAATTTCCTTTAAAATCAGGAACAAGACAGGAAGCCCACTTTCACCACTCCTTTTCAATATATTACTCAAGAATCTAGGCAGAGAAATAAGGCACAAGAAGTAAATCAAAGGAATATAAAAAGGAAAAGAAGAACTGAAACTATCTCTATTTGCAGATGACATGATCTTATACTTAGAAGACCCAATAAATTCAACCAAAAGATTTTTAGAACTGGTTAACAAATTCAGCAAAGTGTCTAGATATAAAATCAATCTAAAAAAATTAAAAGCTTTTATATATGCCAGCCATAAATCCACTGAAAAAAATACAGAAAACATTTCTGCTCACAATGACCTCAAAAACAATAAAATACTGAGGAATAAACCTAACCAAGGAAGTAAAAGACCTTTACAATGAAAGTTAAAAATACTGAAGAAAGAAATTGAAGATCTTAGAAGGTTGAAGAATCTCCTATGTTCTTGTTAGGCAGAATAAATAACATAAAAATCACCTTCTTTCCAAAAGTGAATTACAGGTTCACCAATACCATGGTCATTCTTCACCAATCTAGAAAAATCAGTCTTTAAATTCATGTGGAAAAACAAACAAACAAACAAAAAACAGAATAGCCAAAATAGGTCTCTTTAATAAGAACCATGCAGTCATAATACCTGACTTCAGACTATACTACAGAGCCATAGTAATAAAATCAGCATGGCATTGCCAAAAAAGCAGACATATACAACAATGGGGCAGAATAGAATACTCAGAAACAAATCCACACACTCACAACCAATTGATCCTTAACAAAGGGGCCAAAAACTTAGACTGGAGAAAAGATAACTTCTTCAACAAATGATGTTAGTAAAACTGATTATTCATTTGCAGAAAAATGGAAATGAATCCCACTTTCTCACCCTGTACAAGAGTCAATTGAGGATGGATCAAAGACATTGAAATTAGACCAGAGACTTTGAAATTACTTGAAGAGGGCATAGGACCAACACTTCAACACATAGGCACAGATCAAAACTTTCTCAACAAGACCTCAAAAGGAACAAGCAACTCAAAGGAAGATCAATACATGGGATTGTATTAAACTTAAGAGCTTCTGTGCAGCAAAAGAAACTATCAAGAACCTTAACAGAAAGCGCCAGATTGGGAAAAAATTTTTGCCAGCTACTCCTCTGATAGAGGACTAATATCTAGAATATACAGAGAACTCAAGAAACTCACAGCTAAGAAAACAAATAACCCAATCAAAAAATGGGCATCTAAATAGAAATAGACACTTCACAAAAGAAGAAATACAAATGGCCAATAAATGTATGAGGAAATGTTCAGCATCATTAGCAATCAGAGAGATGCAAATCAAAACTTCCCTGAGATTTCACCTAACCCCAATTAGAATGGCAATTATCAAAAACACAAACAACAAATATTGGTGAGAATGTGGAGAACTGGAAACCCTAATACATTGTTGGTAGAATTGCAGATTAGTGTAACCACTTTGGAAAACAGTATGGAGGACCCTCAGACGAATGGGAATGAACTTACCATATGATCCAGCAACACCACTTCTGGGTATCTACCGAAAAGAATGGAAACCAAACTATCAGACCGATGTATGTGTATCTATGTTTATAGCTGCACAATTCACAATTGCCAAATTCTGGAAGCAGCCAAGATGTCCATCGACAGATGAATGGATTACAAAACTATGGGATATGCACACAATGGAATTTTACTCAGCCATAAAGAGGAACAAAGTCATGTCCTTTTCAGGGAAATGGATGGAACTGGAAAATATTATGCTAAGTGAAATTAGTCACAAAAAGTAAAAAATCGAATGCTCTCCCTAATATGCGGAAGCTAAGGAGAAAGAGGGACATAAGAGGGACTCTAGACAAAGAAGGATAAACCTTAGATGAGCAAAGAAGGTGATTTAACGGAAGGTGATGGGGGGTGGGGGTAAATATCCTAATATACATGATGTACTTTCACAAACATATCAAAGTCAATCACTAAACTGAGCTTGAGAAAGAGGGAGCATGAGGGAGTGGGGCAGGAATTGGCGAAAGATTAAATGAGAAATGTGTGTATGTATGCCTTTACCAGCTTGTACCTAACAAAGATGTATGACTACAATGCACCAATAAAAAATAAATATAGTTGAAAAAATCCATCTCCAGGGATTAACACTGTGTGCTATATGCCAAAAATTTAAATTAAAAAAGGATGTTAGCCGGCGTGGTGGCGCATGCTTATAATCCCAGCATTTGGGAGGCTGAGATTGGAGGATCCGGGTTCACGGCGAGCCTCAGCTACTTAGTGAGGCACTCCACAGAATGGGAGAAGATCTTTGCCAGCTACTCCTCTGGTAGAGGACTAATATTAGAATAATCAAAGAATTGAAGAAATTTACCACCAAAATGGAAAATAACCCAATCAAAAAATGGGCAAATAAATTAGATTGACACTTAAGGAGAGAAGAATCACAAATGTCCTATAAAGATATGAAAAAATGTTCAACATGTTTAGCAATAAGAAAACTGCAAATCAAAACTGTCTAACTCCAGCCGGGCGTGGTGGCCCATGCTTGTAATCCCAGCATTTGGGAGGCTGAGACTGAAGGATCCAGGTTAAAGGTCAGCCTCAGCTACTTAGTGAGGCACTCTGTAACTTAGTGAGACCCTGTTTCAAAATAAAGAATAAAAAATAGGGCTAGGGGTATAGCTCGAAGGTAGAATGCCCCTGAGTTCAATCCCCAGTACCACAAAAAAATTAAAAAATAAAGAAAACTATCTAACTCCAATTACTATGACAATCTTTAAAAACAGGAACAATAATAAATGCTGGTGAGGCTGTGGAATTGTAGGAACTCCAATATACTATTGTTAGGATTACAAATTAGTGCAACCACTTTGGAAAACACTGTGAAGGGTCCTCAGAAGAATGGGGATGAATCTGCCATATGACCCAGCTACATCACTCCTGGTTATCTACCCAAAAGAATTGAAATAATATGATTATAGTAATGCATGCATGTCTATGTTTATACCAGCACAATTCATAGTTGCCAAACTACAGAACCAGTCAAAATGTCCATCAACAGAATACAAAATTATAGGATATATGCACAATGGAATTCTACTCAGACATAATGAAGAATAAAATTATATCATTTGCAGAAAAGTGGATGGAACTGGAGAATATTATTCTAGGTTAGATTACTCAGTCACAAAAGATGAAAGGTCAGATGTTCTCCCTCATACGCAGAAGCTAGTGAGACAAGAAAGCCTCCAGACTAAGGAGGAGACCCTTACTGAAGTGAAGGAGGAGACCTAACTGAGAGAGATAGGAGGGGGAAAGTAGACTTGAAGAGGGAAATACTTTAATGGACATGATGGACATAGCCAAACTTATCAAAGGCAATTACTGTGCTGAGCATGGGAAGGTGGCAAGGGAGAAGGAGTGGGGTGGGAATTGGGAGAGGGCTCAATGGTACTGTGTGCATATCTGATTTTATCACTTTGAAATGCATCAAGATGTACAATTGCACATCATCAAAAACTCTTAAATAGTTTTTCAACATAATTTCCACCTAGTAATGTAGAAAATCACAAGTAATGTGTTTAAAGTCACACTGACATGCCCCAAATATCAAAATGATTATGTGAACAACAAATGGCTAGAGAATACATGGAACAGTTCAAATGTTCATATATTCTTTATTAAATAAAATATTACACATACACTTAGCAGTTGAAAAAACATTTCACAGTTCGTTTCTAATTACCTGTGTTTTCAGTTTGTGTGCAATGTTCAAAATATTTAATGTAAATTCCCTGACAAGTAAATATGTGTATATAAGTACATACATGCATATAAGTACAAATACATTTATTTTATTTTTCTGATCTGACAGATGTATCACGATCAATATACAAATACTAGCATAACACAAATTATATTTTATATAAAGTGTATGTAAATAATGAGTTTTAACATAATTATTTTATATCTGTAATCAATCTATGGTTGCAAATAATCAACCATTGTAATCCTGACATAACTATTTGTTGATTTTTTTGTGGTTATTAATCAGTAAGACAAAAGTGAAATAAATGGGCATGCATTCCGTGTATGATCAATGACCTGTGCAACCTGTTTGCTAATCCAGCAAGTATTTGTTAAATAGTGGAAAAATATGTGTTCAGATTTTTGTGATATTCACAGTGCAATGACTTCAAATGTGACGTCTTTAAATTTAATCCTCACGAGTAACATGTACTCCATCACATTCATACAGTCCTCATTTGAGTGTTTATCAAATTCTGTGTATAAATAGTCTCACCACATGTGATTTTATGTTAATCAAAACATCACTGAATAAAGAGGTGGAGGAAGACATAGAGTAGCTTATCTTTATGCAGAATTTCCATCCTACAGATTAAAAACACTTAAGGAACCATAAGAGGATGAATAATAGTAAAATATAGTAAATTAATTAGGGTGTAATAAATTTTTCTAAGTTTGTTTTTAATACAATTTAGTTGTTAATTTATATAATTTGATTTTCAATAACACCTGTATTGAAAAATGGCTCATAAAATATATAAAAATTTAATAAGCAGCTCCAGTGGGCTGATATAAGATCAGTACAGCATCAATATTTTCTCTATAATCAGAAAGCCTAAACTTTATATATATAAGAAATGAATACATTAGTCTAAAAAAAAAGGTACTGCTTTATTCCCAATAGCCAAACACTGAAAAAAACTTATAGGACTATCAAGAGGAATGTTCATCAAGAAATGATGATATATGCACACAATGGAATGTTACACAACTGTAAAAATAAGAAATTATTGATACATGAAAAGCATTAATGACTCTCTAAAATATTTCATTTAGAGGAGAAACCAGACATTAAATTGTAAAATCCATAAATGCCATGTATGAACATGCAAGTAACACACACACACATGCACACACACACACTTAAATCAGTGAGATTTATGAACTAGTTTGGAAAGCAGACACAAAGCAACATATCTCAAAAGCCTAATATTAGAATTAGCTGTCTTCACACAGTAAGGAGATTTTACTTTTTTGTTATGTAATGTGTGCATCCAGAAATTCCCTTTTCACATTAGTTTTCCAATTAAGATTCTAAGAGATGTTTTTCTATACTGCCATGTAAAAAATATTGAGATGTCACAATAGAGAAATTGATTTATTTTAGTTTCTCTAGTTATTTATTGTAACATGCTTATGCATTATTTATAGAGTTACACATTTGCAACTATGGAACATAAGGTTATTGTTTCTGTATTTCTATAGATATATAATATTATTGTTTAGTGTTCCTGAAAACAGCTAAATTGATATTTCTATTAATAGTTTTATTTCCCATTTTTAAATTAAATTATTTGGGGGATTTTGCTATTGATTGCTCAATTTTCTCATGTATTCTGGATATTAACCTCTGTCATACATATAGTTTTCAAATTTGTTCTCCTACTGTATGGGTTGTCTAGGCACTTAGTTGAAAGGTTTCGTGAATCATAGTTTTGAATAAAATTTTAACTCTCAACTAAATAAATAATCCATATTTTCATCATGTGTACTCATGTGACAGAAATAAAAAAAATTATCATTGTTGAGCATATTTATATTTTGAGTCTAAAAATAATTATTTCTCAGGTTTTGTGCATCAAATAATACCACATTATTGAAGCATTTAATATCAATAAAAGAAGATTTTATAAGACTGAAATAATGGTGCTGTTCACTAAGAACTATTTTAGTTGCCTTCTAGCCCTCTGAAGAATATGGCTCTTTTCACTCTCTCAGCTGGCTTATAAGATAATATAATGGCAAGTTTACAACTTTCCCTACTTAAGTGATCAGGCGGGGGGGGGGGATTTTATTCATTATTGATGCATACAGAAAATATTTATGCCTGAGAGTGCTAGACCAGAGTTCTTGTAATTGTTAAAAGCTATTTTAAATTGCACTTAAGAACAAATAAAGTATTTTACATTCTACAACTTTAATTTTGATGTTTTGTTCATGTTATTATGCTGAAATATTTAAAAGATGTGATTAAATTATAACAGAAGTCATTCCATGGCTCCACTGCTGAATGTCCTTTAGGAATAGCTTGCTTGAAAAAAATCACAGAATAAGCTTCACTAACTGTATTTTTAAAATTCTTCTATTTTAAAATTGTTTAACTGATACATTAAAATTTTACCTATTAATGGGGGGTGTAATTTTTTAATGCATGGACACATCAGATAATAAGCAAAAAAGGGTAAACATATATAGCTCGTCAAATATTTATCATGTCTCTATAGTTAAAACTTTACAAATCCTTTCTTCTAGCTTTATTTTAAAATTTGCTTCCCATCACCATTACCTATGGTCACCCTTTTGTGCAAAGAACAGGAGAACTTCCTTCTCATATGTACCTGTAACTTAATACCTGTTAGTTGAACTCTCCACAGCTCTCACTTCCCTTTACTTCCCCAGTCTCTGATAACCACTACCAACATCTATGAGATCAATTGTTTTAGATTTCACATGTGAGTGAGATCATGAGCCACTCATTTTGCTGTGACTGGCTTATTTTATTTAACATATTGATCTCTGGTTTCATCCATTTGCTGCAAATGACATGATTGCATCATTTTTATTGCTGAATAGAATTTTATTTTATATATGTTACATATTTTCTTTATCAACTCAGGAGTCTATGGACAGGTTGTTTCCATTTATTGGATATTATGAATAATGCTACAATTGACACAGAAGTGCAAATATCTCTTTGGCAAAGTAATTTCATTTCCTGAGGATATATACCAACAAAGGGACTGATCGATTGTACGGCAGTTCTATACTTATTTTTGAGGAATGTTCATGAAATTTAACATAATGATTGTAGTAATGTACATTTAAACTAGCACTGTGCAAGATTTTCCTTCCTGTATCTGCACAGGAACATTTATCTGATGGCATTTGCAATTCCAGCTTAAGAGAGATGATACCTCATTGTGGTATTGATTTGCATCTTTCCAAATGATCAATATTTTCTTAAGTATTCTCTCATATGCCTATTGACCACTTGAGCACCTTCTTTTGAGAAGTATGTATTTACTGACTACTTTTTCATCAGATTATTTGGGTTTTTTCCTATTCAGTTGCTTGAATTCTTTATGTACATGGATATTAGCCACTTGTCAGCTATATAGTTTGCAAATGTCTTTTCCCATTCTGTAGGTTGTCTCTGTACTCTGTTTACTGTGTCTTTTGATGTACTAAAGCTTTATGGCTTGATTTAATCCCATTTGTCTATTTTTGCTTTTGTTTGCTGTGATTTAAATATATTTTTTAAAATCTTGCCAATTTGCCCATTCCATTGACCTGAAGCATTTCCCTCATATTTTCTTCTAGCATTTTCATGGTTTCAGATCTCACCTTAAAGTTTTGAATCTTTTCTTTTCATCCTAGTGACTCAAATATTTGCTCTTTTAATCCTTTATCAAATTTTTAGTAAGCTTTTTTTTGCTTTATTCTTTTTTTCTCTTCTGATTATATATTTTCACTTAAAGTTCCCACCAGCTTTTGAAAAAAGTTGAGTGGGTCAGTTTCTTCCACTGAAATATGAACACCATTCTGTCTTACCAAGACCAGCATTTTGCAGGAGACCAAAGGTATATTTGTCCATATTCTACTATAATGTCAGAGTCTAGAATTGATGTTTCATGGAGACTTGGGTCTCTTTCTGGGCTGCTGGTCTCCTGTACATCAGTTAGTGAGCCCCAAGAAGCACCACAGACACAGAAATAATCCTGTAACTTGAATTTTTCCTGTTCTGGACTCCTGTTCCTGAGGAAAGGCTCAGTTCTTCAATCTCTACCACAATAAGTAGCTCCAAGATACTCTGGTCCAGAAGGAAGAACTTGCTAGGGTACATGAAGAGATTAACTATTTCTGGCAATACCTGAATTCTACATTGATTAAATGTCTTGAAGAAAAGGCTAAGAAATTGCTATCATCAGATGAGTTCTCCAAAATATGTGGACAATTCAGGAAGAGGAAGAAGAAACACAAAGAGCAG
>PVLC010031542.1:0-18728 GCA_004027655.1 Graphiurus murinus
TCTCCACACCCTTGCCAGCATTTGTTGTTGCTTGTGTTTTTGATGATTGCCATTCTGATTGGAGTTAGGTGAAATCTCAAGGTGGTTTTGATTTGCATCTCTCTGATTCCTAATGATGTTGAACATTTCCTCATACATTTATTGGCCATTTGTATTTCTTCTTTTGTGAAGTGTCTATTTAGATCCTTTGCCCATTTTTGATTGGGTTATTTGTTTTCTTAGTTGTGCTTTTCTTGAGTTCTCTTTATATTATAGATATTAGTCCTCTATCAGAAGAGTAGCTGGCAAAAGTTTTCTCCCACTCTGTGGACTTTCTGCTGAGGTTCTTGATAGTTTCCTTTGCTGCACAGAAGCTCTTCAGTTTAATGCAAGCCAATGTATTGTTCTTCCTTTGAGTTGCTTGTGCTTTTGGGGTCTTGTTGTGAGAGTTTTTACCTATGCCTATATGTTGAAGTATTGGGCCTATGCTCTCTTCAAGTAGCTGCAAGGTCTCTGGCCTGTCTTCCAGGCCTTTGATCCACCTTGAGTTGACTCTTGTGCATGGTGAGAAAATGGGGTTTATTTCCATTTCCCTGCATATAGTTAACTAGTTTTGCCAATAACATTTGTTAAAGAGGCTATCTTTTTTTCAGTGTATATTTTTGGCTCCTTTGTCAAAAATCAATTGAATGTAAGCATGTGGGTCTGTTTCTGAATCTTCAATTCTGCTCCACTAGTCTATGTTTCTGTTTTTGTGCCAATATCATGCTGTTTTTATTACTGTGGCTTTGTAGTAGAGTTTGAAGTCCGGTATTGTGATACCTCCTGCATGGTTCTTGTTGCTAAGAACTAGTTTGCCTATCCTGGGCTTTTTGTTGTTCCAAATGAATTTAAGGACTGATTTTTCTATGTCTGTGAGGAATGACCTTGGTAATTTCATGGGTATTGCATTGAATCACTTTTGGGAAGATGAGTATTGCATTGAATCACTTGTGGGAGGATGGTCATTTTGATGATATTTATTCTGTCTATCCAAGAGCATGGAAGATCTTTCCATCTTTTAAGGTCTCCATTGATTTCTTTCTTCAACTTTGTATAGTTTTCATTATAGAGGTCTTTTACAACTTTGGTTAGATTTACCCCTAAGTATTTTATTTTTCAGGGTGCTATTGTGAGTGGAATTGATATCTGGATTTCTTTTTCAGTGGATTTATGGTTGGCATATAGGAAAGCTTCTGATTTTTTAAGATTGATTTTGTATACAAACACTTTGCTGAATTTGTTGATCAGTTCTATAAGTTTTTTGGTTGAATTTGTTGGGTCTCTTAAGTATAGTATCAGGTCATCTGCAAAAAAGGATAGTTTTAGTTCTTCTTTCCCTATTTTTGATTTCCTTCTCTTGCTTTTTTGCTCTGGATAGAGTCTCAAGTACTGTATTGAACAGACGAGGTGATAATGGACATCGTTGTCTTGTTCCTATTTTTAATGGGAACTCTTTCAGTTTTTCTCTATTTAATATGATTTTGGCTGTGGGCCTATTGTATATTGCCTCTATGATGTTTAGGTACATTCCATCTATTACGAAGTGCTTTTAGCATGAATGGGTGTTGGATCTTGTCAAATGCTTTTTCAGCATCAATTGAGATGATCATGTGATTTTTGTCTTTGAGTCTGTTTATGTGGTGAATTACATGGATTGTTTTTTGTATGTTGAATCAGCTTTGCATCCCTGGGATGAACCTGACTTGGTCATGGTGTATAATTTTCTTGATGTGGTTTTGAATGTGCCTTGCTAGTATTTTGTATAGCAGTTTTACATCTAAGTCCATCAATGATATAGGCCTATAGTTTTCTTTTGTTGAGCTGTCTTTATTTGGCTTTGGTATTAATGTGGTTTTGGTTTCATAGAATGTGTTTGGGAGGGTCCCATTTCTTTCTATTTCATGGAATAGTTTGAGGTGTATTGGGATTAGCTCTTCTATAAATGTTTTATAAAATTCACTTGGAACACCATCTGACCCTGGGCTTTTTTTTAATGGTAAACCCTTTATTGCTGTTTCTATCTCTTTGATTGCTATTGGTTGGTTTAAGTTTTTTATATCTTCTTGACTCAATTTAGAAAGGTTATATGTGTCTAGAAATTTGTCAATTTCTTCTAGATTTTCCATTTTTTTGGAGTATAGTTTTTCAAAATAGTTTCTGATGATCCTCTGTATTTCCATACTATCGGTACTATTATCCCCTTTTTCATCTCTTATTTTGGTAATTTGGGTTGATTCTCTCTATCTTTTGGTTAGGTTGGCCAATGGTTTATCGATCTTGTGTATATTTTCAAGAAATCAGCTTTTGGTTTTATTGATTTTCTGTATTTTTTATTCTCTAAGCCATTAATTTCTGCTCTGATTTTCATAATTTCCTGTTTTCTCCTAGCTTTGGGGTTCGACTCTTCTTGTTTTTTGAGTGCTTTGATCTGTGTCATTAGTTTATTTATTTGGTGATTTTCTGTTCTTGTTATGTGGGCAGTCGGTACAATAAATTTTCCTCTTATTACTGCCTTCAAAGTGTCCCAGAGGTTTTGATATGTTGTGTCTCTGTTTTCATTGGTTTCTAGGAAGTTTTTTAATTTATCCCCTTATTTTTTTTGTGACCCAATCCTCACTCAGCCATGTGGTGTTCAGTTTCCACGTGTTTACATGTTTATTCTAGATCTTCTTAGAGTTGATTTTTAGTTTCACTCTGTTGTGGTCTGAAAAGATGCAGGGAATTATGCTACATTTTTTGAATTGCCAGTGCTCACTTTGTCGCCCAGAATGTGGTCTGTTTTGGAGAATATTCCATGTATAGCTGAAAAAAATGTGAATTCAGCTGTAGTTGGGTGAAAGAGTCTATATGTGTCTAATAGAGTCATTTGGCTTATGGTATTCTTTAAAGGTCTGGGGCGTCTCTACTGACATTTTGTTTAGAAGATCAGTCTAGTGGTGTGAGAGGTGTATTGAAGTCTCCCAGTAGTAGTGTATTGGGATCTATGTGTGTCTTTATATCATACAGAGTTTGTTTTATGAAATTGGCTGCACCTATGTTTGGGGCATAGATGTTAAGTCGTTATTTCCTCTTGCTGGATTGTTTCTTTTACTAGTAAAAAAATGACCTTCTTTATCTGTTCTGATAAGCTTAGGATTGAAGTCTAATTTATCTGCTATCATAGTTGCTACTCCTGCTTGTCTTCGAGTTTCATTGGCATGGATTACCTTACTGCAGCCCTTCACCTTTAGTTTGTGGGAATCTTCACTTGTAAGATTTGTTTCTTGCAGGCAGCATATAGATGAATTCTGGGTTTTAATCCATTTTGCCACCTTGTGCCTTTTTATTGGGGAGTTGAGACCACTTATATTCAGTGTTATTATTGAGAGATGATTTTTAATTCCTAACATTTTGAGTTTTGACTTCTGTTTTCGGTGGTGTTTGTTCTTTTTTGCTTAGTTGTTTGCTTCCTGGAAATTATCGTTTCTCTGGTTCTGACATTTACTTGTTAGTTCTTCTTTGTAGTTAATCTCTTTGAGTATTTTCTCTAGTGCTGGTTTGGAAGACATGAATGCTTTCAGTTTGTGTTTGTCATGGAAGGTTTTTATATCACCATCAATTTTGAGAGAGAGTTTTGCTGGGTAGGAGAATCTTGGCTGCAAGTTATTTTCTTTCAGAGTTTGGAATATGTTACTCCAGCACCTCTTGGTTTTCATGACTTGATTTGGGAGGTCTGGAGTGATTCTAATTGGTTTGCCTCTAAATGTCACTTGGCCTTTTACTTTGTTTCCTTTAGAATTGTCTCCTTAGCCTCTACATTAGTCAACTTGATTATTTTGTGGCATGGTGAACCTCTTCTTTGGTCTTGTCTCGAGGAAGTTCTATGTGTTTCCTGTACCTGTGTGTTAACTTCTCTTTCTGTGTTTGGAAAATTCTTTGATATTATTTCTTTGAAAAGACTGTTTATTCCCTTATTTTCAATTCTAATCCCTCTTCTCTGCCTATTATTCTTAGGGTAGCTCTTTTAAAATTGGCCCAGATCTCATCGATGTCGGATTCATACTGTCGAATTTTTTTTCTAAATTATGTACAATGGATTGATTTTTGGAATGGTCATCTTCTAGGCGTGATATTATATTTTCCATGTGGTCTAATCTACTGTTCATAGTTTATATTGATGCCTTCACTTCAATTATTGCATCTTCCACTTCCTTCAATGCTTCTCTTTGGTTCCTGTTCAGGGTGTCAGATTCTTTGTTTATTTGTTCTTTAATTTCTTTCCAATTTTCCCTACATTCTTTCAAAAAATCCTGTATTGTTTCTGGTATTAAAGATGAATTGTTCTTCTGGTAATCTCTGCCATTCTAGGTTGGTGAGATCTGTTATTGAGGGTTTGTGGTGGATCATTGTTGTTTTTGGTATTTTTCCTTCCAATGGTTCCCCTGTTTTTAAATTTATATCTTTGCTGCTCTTGCAAGCTTTCTCATCCAATCTCTGCAGTGGGGGTTTAAAGGTGTCCACTGGTATATACAGGGACAGGTTGTGTTCAGTGGTCACGGTTGTGTGAGAAGTCACAGTGATGAATGCAAGAATAGGGTAAAGTAGAGGGTATGGTCCAGTAGAATAGGCGGTTAAGTATGTTGAGGTGATATATTTAAAGATTAGAGATAGTCGATATGTTGGGCAATTCTGGTAGTCAATGTAGAGTTGTAAGTGTTGTAGTATGAGATGGTCTTGATATGAGACAGGGAAAAAAGGAAAAAGAAAAGAGAAGAGAAAAAGTGTTGAGGAGAAGAATACAGATGGGAGAGAGCGAGGGCAGCTTGTAAAAAGGGATAAGGAGGAGATTTAACAAACTAAGAAAAAAAATAACAAAGCAACCAATCATCCCAACAAACATAAATAAATCAAGGCATTACAAAACAAAAATAGAAGAAACACAAATAAAACATAACACACACACACACACACACCAAAAAAATCCCCCCAAAACCAAAAAGCAACAATATGAAAGAAAAACAAAAACCCTGCTAGTTTGTAAGTACAGAACTTAAATATTCGAGTGTGTCTCTGGTATTTTTATTTGCTCTAATAGTGAAGGCAGAGTGTTCTGCTGATGCCTCTCCTGCTGCAAGCTTGTGTCTTTGAGCGCTCTACCAGGCCTGTCTGTCTGTGTCTTTGCTGGTGGTGGGAGTGCAATCTAAATGCTGGATATTTTTCAGGGTGCCTGGCAGGTGTCTATGCCCTGTGTGCACTGGGTCCCTCCTGCACTTCTGCTCTATCCAATCACTTGAAGGGCAGGTGACTGAGTCTGTGCTTTGTATAGGGGCCCCCGAACCTCAGGGGTGCAATTTAACTTACAGTTTCCTGCTGCTCTGGTTCCAGTGGGAGGGGTTATCTGGGTTGTCCCAGGTGTTCTTGATCACTGTTGATCCTGTGGGGATATGCTGCCTGATTAGGGTGTGGTATTCCCTAGTTCCTTACTCTATTTCTGGTCGTTGTGTGTGCAGCAGGCCATTGGAAGTATTTGTGCTAATAGATTCTGCTCTTGCAGACTGGCAAGATGGCAGGTGGGCAGTTGGTGGCTGGCCAGTTGGTGGCTGGCAAGGTGGCGGTTGCTGGTTCCCAGCGCATGTCACTGTTGCACGCATGTGTGCGCGTGCAGGATCTTTTGTTCTCCCAGGGTTCTGTTCAGCCACTTTTGTTGCTTTATTCTTTTTTTTTTTTTTGCTGTTTTGATTTTCTTTCCTTCCATCAAGAAGCTGCATTTGTGGCAGTTTTGATTCAAGCTCTGTGGTGTAGTTGATTGCTGCTCTGGCTCTGGAGGGAGAGGTGAGCTGAGGTGGTCCCGTGGGGGCTTACACTGATCTTAACATGAGTTCTGGTCGCTGTGGAAGGTGCAGGGATCCACTGCCTGGTTAGGATGTGGAGTTCTGGAGTTGCTTACTCCATGCCTGGTCTCTGGATACGCTGCCGTGGGGCTGCCGGGGCTCCGCGGCTTGGAACCACTGTTGCATGGTTGGGCTTCTTTGCTCTCCCTGGTTGGCTTTCTGGGGTCTCTTTAGTTGTAGCTCAGATTTTGTTATTTTGTTCACTTTTTTGTTGCTTTTTTTTTCTTCCATCAAGAAGCTGCTTTTATGGCAAATTTGATTAGAGTTCACAGCACCTGAGGAGAAGTGTTTCACTCAGATGCCATCTTGGGCTCCCTCTTGCCACTAAAGGTCTCCTCTTTTTTTAAGATACTTTCCGCATGCGATTAACAAGCTCCCTTTTTGAACTCATAAAATTCAATTAAAAAAACCAACAGAACACCCACATAATCCGATGTAAAAATGAGCAAAGTATGTGGATAGACATTTTTTCCCAAAGAAAACAATGACCAACAAATGTATGAAAAGTTGCTCAACATCACTCACTAATGATCAGTGAAATGCAAATCAAATCCATAATGAGAAATCATTTAATGCCTGTTAATGTGGCTATCATCAAAAAGTGAAGAGATAAATGTTAGAGAGGGTGTGGGGAAAAGGGAACACATTGTATATCATTGGTGGGAATTTAATTGTTACAGCCATTGTGGAAAGTAGTATAGAGGACAGTTCCTCTGAAATTTAAAAATAAAACTACCAGCAAGCTCACTTAGTATATATATATATTTAAAAATGAAACCAGTATGGTGAAATGATATTTGTACTCATATAAATATCAATGCCAATAAATTGCAGCATTATTTACAATAGCCAAGATATGGAAACTACCTAAGTGTTCATTGACTGAAAAACAGGTAAAGAAAATGTGGTATAGATATACAATGGAATTGTACTGAGCTATAAAAAAAAGTCCTGCCTTTACAATGAAATGGATGAACCTGAAAGATAATGTGCCAAGTTAAATGAGCCAGGCATAGAAAAACAAATACTGCATGATCTCACTTATATATTAATTTTAGAGGCTGAATTAATAGAATTATGAAGTAGAGTGGTATGAGGGTAAGGGAAGTGGAGTGCAAATGGCTGATCAAGGCATACAAATTGTCATTTATAAAATGAATAAGTTCTGGGGATTTAATGTATAATGTGATGACTATAGTTAATAATTGTGCTGTTTACTTGAAACATATTGAGAGTAAATCTTATATTTTTTCATTTATCCTCTCCTGGCCCTGTACACACACACACATACACACACACACACACACACACACACACACACACAATGGCAACTATGTGTGCCCTGGCTATGTTAATTAATTAGATTGTTGTGATCATCCCACTATATATATCATACTGTACCTCTTGAATATTATAAACAATATATACACATATAAATCATATTGCACATCTTGAATGAATATAACTTTTGTCAGTTATACCTTTACAAAACTGGAAAAAAATTAAGCCAAAGTAAAAATTAAAAATAAATAAGATTCCTTTTGTTGATTCAGGGGAGGTGGATGCTCACAGATTAATTATTTCATGCCTACCTGTGTAGAATTAAACCCTCCTTTCTCTGAACTGTTAAGTGGATTCTCTAGAAACTTTATAAACCTCTATATTAAAATAAAACTTTATAAAACCTCTATATTAAAATTAGATTACTTTTTAAAATGCATTTCCTACAATGTCAATTATATTTTTTCATTTTCTGTTGTGATGAACTCCAAATTACCAAGTAGATTAAGAATAGTCTAGTTATTGAAATTACCTCTTTTAAAGAAAAGTAAATCCTATTTGTGAACACCAGAATATTAAAATTTGTTCTTATTAAGAAAGGAATAGTAGAATAAGAATTCAACCTAACTTTTGAAAAGCAGGACTCTAAAAATTGAAGGTAAATTGGAAGAGTGTCTTTGAAGATGTTTTGGACATTTCTAGTTATATTATTCCAAATTGGTGGCACTAACATTTTAAAATAATACCTTCATGGTTTATTATTCTTCAAGAATACTTTGACCATTAGATGTGTGCTGCTTGTGGATTAGATAGTATTGTAAGTCAAAGACAGGCACTAAGAGCAAAAATCCAAGGGCTGCTGAATTTTTACTGTGCTTTATAAGTTTGCATATAGCAAAATAGCTTCAATTATTTATTCTCTTTCTTTCCACTGTACTGCCAATATTTGTGCTTGTATACATTTTTATTTTTTGGAGAAATTCCTTCTTCAAACTACATATATCCTATTTTTGTTACTCAAATTTCTTTTAAAGCTTTTCCTCTTCATTTTTAGTATGAAGAGTTTCATTTTTATTTTTCATTGCCAAATGTCTTGGTTGAAATGTATACATATGTATATATCTGTTTTTTCTCTGCCTACCAATTGATTATCCTCACAAACACATTCTACCTTTGGAAAGGGCATATGATTCCTCTATGACTTCAAGCCAAATTTAGCCTTTTCTCTCAGTATTATATTAATTATCTATTGCTGTATGATAAATTATCACAGATTTAATCGCTTAAAATCACATTTATCATTTTGCTGTTTCTGTGGGTCATAAATTTGAATACCAATTAGCAAGTTTCCTTTCTTCAGGATCTCTCACAAAGCCTTCAATGAAGTCAATGGCCAGGGCTGGGATCTCAACGAAATGTTCAGCCAGGGAATATTTGCTTCTGAGTTCACATGGATATTGGCAGAATTCAGGAACTTGAGGCTGTTGAGCCAAAGGCCTCATGGTTTGTTAGTTGTCAACCAGAAGTCATTTTCAATTTCTTGCCATGTGGACCTTTCTACAATGTAGCTCACAATGGGGCAGTTTGCTTCACCAAAGAAAGCAAGTTAGAGGTTACAATCTCTTATAATTTCACCAGGAAATGTTACCCTATTCTGGTGGTTAGAACCAGCTCACACTCAAGGGAAGGGGAATACAAGGGTAAGAATATCAGAAATTGAAGATCTCTGGGGCCTTATTAGAGTGTATTCACTATAAGGGCTATTTCTTAAATGCTTTTTATCTGATAGTGATATCATTAGTTTAAAAATTATTCTAACCTAAAATCTTGGAGTTATTTTTAATTCTAGTTTTTCTAATTTTGCTTGTCTTCCATTTTTCATGTCTCTGTACCTGTGTTATAGTGAAAAGAATAGTCATAAAACCAAGTCACAGCCTTAGCAATTCTGCCAACTTCTAGGAATTCACTTGAATTGTCTGTGCTACAGTTTTTATTGTCAAATGAGGTCCACTATTTAGTGATATTTACAGTTCTTTTCAGTCTTCACATTCTTTGATCTTGAGTGTGCCAAGTTTCCTATGTAAATTGATTCCTTTCTTTTCTTTTCCCACTCTAATCTGACCAGGCTACCATTTTAATTTTGGCACTTGCCAACTCAAATTGTCATAGTCATTTCCAGTGGCCTGCAAGATAAAAGCCAAATATGCTTTCTCTAATAGTGGCTCTCACTGGCCCAAATTCTTTAATTCTTTTTCCATTTTCATCTTGGGTTCTTCTACTATAAGGACCTTTAGCTATGGCTAGAATGAGATTTTCAGTCACTATATCTGAACATCTTCTATGATTTATGCATCTATACTCCCTGCCTGATTTTCTTCCATACATTTCCTCTGCATAGTTACCCTAGGGTGAACCGCTAGAGTCTAGCCAAGCTCTCATCTTTATAACATAGGCGTTAGTAATCTAGTATTGGATTCATAAAGGCTAAGGTTCAAGTTCTTCATTACAGGTATGTTTCATTACTTAGGCATATTTAAACTCTTTGGCTGCATCTATAAAATAAGGATATTATCTTCTTTTGCTTATAGGTTATTGTATTACATAAGATAATGTATGTTAAGTTCTTAACATAGTCTGTGGTTATAGTTTTAAAAAATTATTATTTATCTGACTTTTTCTAGCCTGTGTACATTTTTCTGACATTGAACTACTATGACATGTTTATTGGTCCCACTCAACAATTTTTTGTTTTCATTGTTAGTCGACTATTCCTTCTTTTGCATAAGTCTCACTGTACCATACATGATACATTTCTTAAGGGCAGGGAACATGCTTTATATTTCTTTATATTTCTGTTGTCACCCAGAACACTAGCTTACAGCACATTGATGATCTGCCTTTTCCTTCCCATGTCATCCATGTTTATACCACCATGATTATGTGCTTTTTCCTCAGCTCTTTCTCAACCTATTAAGTTTTCCATTCTTTTTGTCTCAGCTCTGGATTTATCAATTTTTCATCCAACAGGTAATTATTAAGAATTTATAATATGCTAGGTAGGCACAGTGCTATGCTCTGGAAATACACTGATGGACTAAAATTAATGTATTTTCTGACTTGTGGAACTTAGAGTCTAGTAGAGAAAAACCAACATATGTCAAATATTCACAGAAACTAGTTTCATGAGGAAACTGACATGTTATCAAACAATCATACAGTATTATGTGACAGGATGAGCAACTATAAAGGGAAATTTGACAGGGATATTTGATTCCTGAAGGATGAACGAAAGTCATCTGGATGACAAGATAATGGAGGAACAGAGTATGGGAGGGAATTTAGAGGGTCTGATGAAGACTGAGTCTAGGGGTGGACCAGGCCAGGCATGGAGAGGTGACACACAGAGACACCTTTATGATCATCTGATTTACACATATTATGATCTTGCTTTCATTCATTACAATCTGGAATTTTTTTATGCTCAAATTTTTATCTTAGAATAGGTGTTTATTTGGAAAATACACTCAAAGGAACAATTGTACAAGCTGCTGCTTCCAGCGAGGATTGTTAGTAATAAGGAACAAAAGGCCAGTGTGTCAGGATCTCAGACAGTGGGCTAGAGTCCTGTGAGGAAATGGGGTTGGAGGAATAAAAGGAGCCAGACCACACAGGAATTAAACATCAAGTTAAGGGTATTTATCCCAGGAGAATAATAGTTTTAAGCTTGAGAGTTTATAGGATCAGATTTTCATTCTGAAAGAGCATGTGTGTGTGTGTGTGTGTGTGTGTGTGTGTGTGTGTGTGTGTGTGTGTGTGTGTGTTACTGGGAATTGAACCCAGGGGGGTTCTATCTCCAAGATATAGCTCCAGCCCTTATAATTTTTTGTTTTGAAACAAAGTCACACCAGGGTGCTGAGTTTCTCACTAAGCTGCTGAGGCTATCCTCCAGCCTGTTATCTTCCTTCTCAGCCTTTCAAGCACTGGGGTTACAGACATGTGCTACCATGCCTGTCTCCAAAAGCATATCTTTGACTGCTATGTGGAGACAGACCACTTTTCTTTTTTTTTTTTTTTTTTTTTTTTGTGGTACTGGGGATTGAACTCAGCGGCATTCTACCTCCGAGCTACACCCCCAGTCCTATTTTTTATTATTTATTTTGAAACCAAGTCTCACTAAGTTGCGGAGTGCCTCACTAGGTAGCTGAGGCTGGCCGCGAACCCGGATCCTCCAGTCTCAGCCTCCCGAATGCTGGGATTACAAGCGTGCGCCACCACGCCCGGCTCGAGACAGACCACTTTTCTGAACCACTTTTGGCTACTCTCTTTTGTGTGAACCAGGATGTTGTTATATAACAAATGCTTACTTTGTATTATAGTATTTCTTCCCTCTTATATGATACATCCAATAGGATTTGGTTTGCTGTTAGTGACAACATATTAAACAAATAGAAATTAATTTTTCTCTAAATAAAGGAATATTGAAGTAACTATTCCAGAACTAGCATGGAAGTTTTACAGTCAACAGGGAGCTACAGTCCTCTTTCTTGGTGTTCCACCTGCTCAGTGTGTCCTGTTTCATGATCCAAGATGATGACTGGAGTCCCAGATTTCACAATGATTTTACATTCAGCAACAAGGAGAAGGGATTGTGAAAGCATGTCTTCTTCCTTTAAGAACACTTGCTGGAAGGTATATATGATTTTTCCATATTCTAGAAATTACATGCTGCCATTTGGCTTCACCAGAGGTTGGAGTATGCAGTCAATTTTTTTGTGGGACCATAAGCCTAGATAGAAATGAGAAATTCTATTCTATTCTCATGAAGACATAGAAGATAAATATTGAGTACAAATTTGAGCTTTTGGCCAACCTTCCTTCCTTCTTAGGGAGGCAACCCAAAGTCCTCTTAAATTAGTAATTGTAATTCAAAGTTCAGCATCTCTGGAAGCTAGATAAAACTGTCATCAGGCTTGGTTATGACTCCTTATGTTCTGGTAGCCCATAAACTAAAATATAAGTTTGCCATAAACATACCTAACATCAATAATAGAGAAGGAACAGGTTCAAATGTAATTAGAAACTATGATTTAGAAAGGAGGAAAAAAGAAACAATCCTTGGTCATTTGTCCCTAGAAATTATGAATTCCATACAGGCAGGGATAGTATGGAGTAAGTTATTTGATTAGTTATCTGGAAACCCTTGGTTTTGCTCTTTGGAAAGAACCGCCTTATTGATCATTCTATTTCTAGCTTTGCTCCTGGGAAGTGTTTTTTTTTTTCCATATTCATTTAAGAATACCTCTGAGGACAATGAATAGTAAGCTCTTCTTAGGAACTGTGGACCTTTTACATATTATTTACTGTTTCTACTGTTTTAGTGGTAATAGGTTTTTTTTTTTTTTTTTTTTTTTTTGGTACTGGGGATTGAACTCAGGGGCATTCTACCTCTGAGCTATACCCCTGGCCCTATTTTTTATTCTTTATTTTGAAACAGGGTCTCACTAAGTTGTGGAGTGCCTCACTAGGTAGCTGAGACTGGCCATGAACCCAGATCCTCCCGTCTACGCCTTCCAAATTCTAGGATTACAAGCATGCGCCACCATATCTGGCTTCACAAGTTGTATTTTGAAAGATAGTTATATATGTACATTTCCTTTTCAAAGATGGCTGTAACAATAGCTCCCACCCCATCAGTTCTTACAATGTGACCTTATTATTTCCCCCATCAGAAAATAGAGTCCGTCTCTCCTCTTCTTGAACTTTTGACCTTTTGACTATCTCAACCAATAGAATATGGCAGATTGGCACTATGTGACTTCCCAAGGTTCAGTCATAAAAGATGATATAGCTTCTACCTGATTCATGGAGTACTTGCTTTAGTAAACCTCCAACCATTCAGTTATGAAGAAGTCTAGGCCACATGGAGAGTTTACATGTCATGTCCTTGCTTGTTGATTTAGCTGGGGTCATAGTCAACAACCAGCATCAACCATTAGACATGTGAGTGAGGAAATCATTTCGATGACTTTAGCACCAGTTGATGGCTGGTGGCAACTTTTTGAGAGATTCTAAATGTGGACTATCTAACTGAACACAGTCATCCTACAACACTGTGAGGGATGGTAACAATAATAATAAAGGATTCCTGGAGTTTTATAACATGAAGTTTAAAATGTTTCAGTATATAGCACATGATAATTGATACAAGGCTTTTGTAGGTTGGTCATGAATGCTTTGCCAGTATAATTCTCTTTAAAATGAAAACAAGAAACTAAAAAAGTGACCTTCCAATTTATTGGATTGTTCTTAGTTCCATGTATAAGTTCTTGAATAAAAAAATTTAAAGCTGTATTTTGGTATTTATTTATTTCTTTGATCTTCACATCACTTTCTCTCATGAGGATAGTGACTATCTTGTGATTGTCTGAAATAATACATTTTAATGGTGAAAGAAACATCCTTAATATAATTTTTGCTTGTAGGTTAACAGTCTCCATATGTGGATATAAATGTAATATTCTGCTAGATCCTTTATTTCTTGACCACCCCATCTCCTCATTTCTCTGTTTCAGTATGAGATTCTGAAGCTGTAGACCTTTTTAACATCAATGCTCTAAATCATAGGAATCTAAATAAATATATGTTTCAGACAGTAAGCAAAATTATCATAATTGAATTTCCCTCTAACTCTGTTTGAATACTGGCTAGCACTGGCCTGAGTTTATAGAGCACTGGTCTTTTTTAATAGAGCATTGCTGGCTGAAACTGGCAAGAAATAATCAACAATCACCAGCATTCTAAGTGTTTTTTTTATGATTTTCATCAATGTTATAAATTTTATGGGCATGTATATGTCTTGCAAGGTGAACACGTTTCTGACTGGTCACGAATTTTGATTGACAAAAACTATGCCATTATGAAATGAGATTTCCACTAGACAATAAGTAGATAATTTTCATTTGCTGCCTTTCATGTCAATAAATTATTATCTAGTGTTTTGTTTCTATGTTTGCTTGTTCTTTTAAAAATTTATTATTTGAAACACCCACTTCTAGGCATCTTCTGAATCACTTTAGATTCAGCTAGGAGTAAGAGATAAATCACAGAAACAGTGGCTTATGTAATACAGAAGTATATTTTGATCTGACATAGAAGACTCCAGATGAAGTCAACCCAGAGTTTGTGTGGATTCCACTCCTGTTTTGATGGTCTGACATTCTTTGCCTGCTGCTTCATGATCTAAGATACCTGCTTGATCTCTAGTTATCACACCTACATTCTAGCCAGTAGTAAGAAAAAGAGAAGCAGAGAAAATCATGTTTTAGAATAGGTATTAGAAGTTGTACACACAGCTTCCATCTATGCCCATTTTCCAACGATTAGTCACCGGGCAGTGCTAAACAGACAAAAAACAGATAGAAAATGTCTTTATTTTAGGTTGTCATGTGCCCAGAATAGCCATTATTTTCATGCTCTGTACAATTACTTAGTTATGTTATATATTTCTTATAAAGTCTTCTCATGAAACTAAACTTTTAAGTGAACAGTGCTACAAGAGGGAAACATTACTGGAACTTAATCAGGAAAAGCCATTTTGGGATGAGAAAGCTGAGAAAATCTAGCATGGCATGATTCCTTGGGCTCTGGACTCCCAGGAGCTCACTCATCCCTGATAACTGAATCCCTTACAGCCCTTGTTAACCTTCTTATATCCAGTACTGAGCCTCCCATAAGGATTTATTACTTGAATTTTGGAGAAGCAATTAGGAGCTTATAGTGAGATTTAAATTTGATAAGAATCCTGGGTGACTAACTCCAAAGCTCTTTTCTGCATTTCATGCCAATAACTTGACCAATGATGCTTTCCCCCTACTTTAACAAACTGTCATATATTATTCTAGAAAAATTGTCTGCTCAAATGAAAACTTCTTTTTGTTTATTAACAATAAATTAATAAGAGATAATGCCTTGTGATACTTGAAAGAAAGATTAATAATATAGCAGATGATAAAAGCTCACTAACTTCATTCATTCAAAAGTGTTAATTTGGTACTTACTATGTGACAGGCACAGCACCAGCCACTGGAGATAATGTAACGTGTAAAACAGGCACAGTTTTACTGTGGTAGGCTGAAGGGTGACCCACAACGATGTCCAAGTTTGAATCCATGACATCTGTGAATGTGCTACTTTTTTATGGTATAAGAGACTTTCCAAAAATGATGAAGCAATGAAGCTAAGGATCTCAAGTTTGGGTTCTGAATTATCTAGGAGGCCCTTGAGTGTAGTCATATGTCCTAAAGGGAGGCAGTAGGAGAGCTGAGAGAGGAGAAAGAAGGCACTGATGAAGTAGGGGAGAGGGGGCCATGGGGTGCTGAGACCTGAGCCAAGGAGGAAGGACGCTTACCAGGAAAAGACAAAAGCAGTGAGGCTCCAGGGTGGGGGGACCCTATGCCTACTTTGATTTCAGCCAGTGAAACTGATGGTCCACTTCTAGCCTCCAGAATTGTGAGAAAATCAATTTCCATTGGCATAAGTAACCAACTTTGTGGTAATTTATCATAGCAGCCACAAGAAATAAATAAGTTGCCTATTATAGATCTTATAATCTTGTGGATTAAAGGACAATTGGGATGAAGTATAACATGATATGGAATCAGAAACTTCAAAGGACAGTGTGGGTTAGTTTGGGTAAGAGAATGGGAAGGGGAAAAGACATAGTCAGAAGTATTAGGTTTTAAAAAGTCACTTAGCCTCTTTGATGTGGAGAGTGCTTTAGTAGGGAAGGTTGGGCGGGAGGCTGTGTTGGAGATGTTGTAGTCAGAGATGACCCTAAGCAGGTATTGGATGATGCAGATGATGAAGGCACAAGTCATGCTAAGGAGTTTGGGCTTCATTCTTGGGGTTTTGGTGCATTACAAGGGTTTTAAGCAAAGGAGTGGCAATAATTAGGCCTTCATTTTAGGAAATAGATTTCTTGGACTACAGAATATGTTATTGGAAAGCTCCTAGTAACACATCCATCTTTCCAGGACCCATTCTTGCGTTTTAGAGATTACAATGTTTTATCTTGTTATTTTTTTCTTTCCCTAAGCATGAACTTTCAGTGACAGGATTCCCTTGGTTTCAAATGTCAGTGCTCCCCCAGGTCTCTTTTCAAGGCTCCCCAGACCTCTAGATGCATAAATCTACTTACCTACTCCCTCTCTCCACTTGAGTAATAACAAGTACCTAAAATTTGATGTTCCAAACTTTATGTGTGTCAACATGTAACTCATGGCCTACTATCAATCAGTGATTCCCAGTAGTTCCCAGGTTTGCATGGGATAGAAGTTGGCTCTGCAAGATCTATCCTCATGCCCTGTGCAAAGATGTCACCACACATTCTATTGCTTCACCCTTGTCCATTCTCACCCATGCTAGACTCTTTTCTGTCCCCTGAAAATGCCAGACATGCTCTCACCCCAGGGCTCTGAAAGTCCTGTCTCTTTGTAATGATATCTTCACAGATGTGCATGCAGCTGGTTTCTTCATTTCCTTCAAGTCTTGGATTAAATAACATTACTTTTTTTTTCAGTACTGGGGATTGAACTCAGGGGCATTCTCCCTCCAAGCTATACCCCTAGCTCTATTTTTTATTCTTTATTTTGAAACAGAATCTCACTAAGTTGCAGAAGTTGCAGAGTGTCTCACTAACTAGCTGAGGCTGGCCTCGAACCTGGATCCTCCAGTCTCAGCCTCCCAAATGCTGGGATTACAAGCATGCGCCACCATGCCCGGCTTAGCATCATTTTCTTAACAAGGCCTTTTCTGATCAAGTATATTTAAAATTGCACACTTTCCCAAGGGTCTTCTACTCTAGCTCTTTCCTCTTTTATTTTTCTCCATAGCAAATATAATTTAGTACTATATAATTTCTTCTTTTTTTGTTATTAAAAAATGTCTTCTCTCCTCCATGGAAAATCAGTTCTACAAGGGAAGAAATTTTATCTGTTTTGTTTGTTAATTTATTCTTAGTGCCTAAAACATTTCCTGGCCTATAAAGCCACTTAATTAGTGGTACTTGAATGAATGAGTGAGTGAATGCTGGGTTATGACAGTTTTATTTGGATATATTTCTGTTTCTCAGTCAGCTTTGGAACTCATTTGACATTCACAACATATTCAGAGCCATTAGATCTGGCACCCTGCTGCATTTCAGACAGGAGATGTGAGACGCTGAGAACTAGTCTATTAGCAGCAAACATCAGAACATATGAAGGTCTACTGAAAGAGTAAACTTATATGTCATGCTTAAGATGGTCGTGTTCACAGGGTCAGCCATAGCATACTCAGGTAATGATGCTGTGAGCTCTGAAGGCTTGGGTAACTGGAGCACCCAGGAAGCTCTCTCTGGAGTGAGCAGTCTCATCTATGGCATCTCAGAGGATGGCCAAGAGCAGAGTTTCTGGCACCACTTTCCCATGGATACTGGTAAAGGGAAGGACTTCTGACCTGGCTTCTGCACATGCCTACCTCCTCAACATCTCCCCCAGCAGCCTGATGCAAAGCAGCCTGCTACCCATCAGGCATAAGAATTCTGGGTAGTACTGATGATTTCTACTTCTAGGTGTCTTAGGAATGTTGGTCAAGAATGCAGGTTAAGGTGATGCCAGTGGGCATGGGGGTGGGCCTGTGAGGCTGAATGGAGGTTTCTGTGATGCCACCACCAGAATGGAATCAAGGCATTCTTTCTTCTAAAATATCCAGTATTTTTGTCCATTCTCCATAAACAGGCCTTTTTACTTATATCCAGTCTAGCTTAAGGGTTTAGTTCTACCAATATATGTGTTCTACAAATCAGGGCATCAGCATTCATTTGAGATACTTGATGTGAAAAAGTTCAGTAGGATTTAAAATCTCTTCATGTTATTATAAGAAATTGTGCAGTTACATTTGTCAGTGGAAGAGCTCTTAAATTTCTTAAATATAATGTCAACTGTTGTAATTTTTTGAATGGTGCATAAAAGGATTTTATTTCTTTTTTTAATCATTTACCAGTAAGAACAAAGTTTCTCATTGATGGTGCCCATAAAGAATTTATAGAGATCATCATTAAAATGTCTTGAACAGAAATTGAACAAAACTATTTTACTCTAACATATATAACATTTTTATATCCAATTTTTAATGGTTAAAATGACTTTACTAAAAAAATTGGGAGATTTTAATTACAAATTTTATAAAGATTATATATTTAATAGCTTCTTGACTCATTGCATATTAAGTGACTTTTTAACCAGGTTTATGTAAAGGTCCCTTAGTTTTACCTGAGGGTGTTATACAAATTTTATCATTCTTTTTTTTTTTTTTTTTTTTTTTTTGCGGTACTGGGGATTGAACTCAGGGGCATTCTACCTCCGAGCTACACCCCCAGCCCTATTTTTTTATTCTTTATTTTGAAACCAAGTCTCACTAAGTTGCGGAGTGCCTCACTAGGTAGCTGAGGCTGGCCGCGAACCCGGATCCTCCGGTCTCAGCCTCCTGAATGCTGGGATTACAAGCGTGCGCCACCAC
>PVLC010031543.1:0-18731 GCA_004027655.1 Graphiurus murinus
TAGGGAGAAAATGGGACATAAGAGGGACTCCAGGTGAAGGAGAATTCTTAGGTGAACAAAGAATTTGACTTAATGGAAGGTAATGGGAGGAGGGGGGACACCCTAATGAGCATGATGTACTTACAAGATCACATCAAAGTCAATCACTAAACTGACCAGGAGATAGGGGGAGGGTGGGTGGGAATTGGGGAAGGGTTAAGGAGAAATATGTGCATGGATGTCTTTACCTGTACTAGCTTGTACCCAACAAAAATGTGTGATTAACCCTGTTGTACCCAAGAAATGTATAAAAATCCATGCTAAAAAAATTAAAAATTAAAAAATAAATAAATAAATAAATAAATAAATAAATAAATAAATAAAAAGAAACAGACCCACGCGCTTACAGTCAATTGATTTTTTACAAAGGAGCCAAAAATATACACTGGAAAAAAGGTAGCCTCTTTAACAAATGGTGTTGGCAAAACTGGTTAACCATATGCAGGAAAATGGAAATAAACTCCACTTTCTCACCCTGCACAAGAGTCAACTCAAAGTGGATCAAAGACCTGGAAGTCAGACCGGAGACCTTGCAGCTACTTGAAGAGGGCATAGGACCAACACTTGAACACATAGGCACAGGTAAAAACTTTCTCAACAAGACCCCAAAGCACAAGCAACTCAAAGGAAGATCAATACATGGGATTGCACTAAACTGAAGAGCTTCTGTGCAGCAAAGGAAACTATCAAGAACCTCAACAGAGAACCCACAGAGTGGGAGAAAAATTTTGCCAGCTACTCTTCTGATAGAGAACTAATATCTAGATTATACAGAGAACTCAAGAAACTCACAACTAAGAAAACAAATAACCCAATCAAAAAATGGGCAAAGGATCTAAATAGACACTTCACAAAAGAAGAAATACAAATGGCCAATAAATGTATGAGGAAATGTTCAACATCATTAGCAGTCAGAGAGATGCAAATCAAAACTATCTTGAGATTTCACCTAACTCCAATCAGAATGGCAATCATCAAGAACACAAACAACAACAAATGCTGGCGAGGGTGTGCAGAAGTAGGAACCCTAATACATTGTTGGTGGGATTGCAAATTAGTGCAACCACTTTGGAAAACAGTATGGAGGATCCTCAGACAAATGGGAATGAACCTACCCTATGATCCAGCAGTACTACTTCTGGGTATCTACCCAAAAGAATGGAAACCAAACTATCAGACCAACGCATGTTTATAGCTGCACAATTTATAATTGCCAAACTATGGAATCAGCCAAGATGTCCAGCAACAGATGAATGGATTACAAAACTACAGAATATGTACACAATGGAATTTTACTCAGCCATAAAGAAGAACAAAATCATGTTATTTGCAGGGAAATGGATGCAACTGGAAACCATTATGTTAAGTGAGATTAGCCAGTCACAAAGAGTAAAAAAGCATGTTCTTCCTAATATCCAGAAGCTAGGGAGAAGATGGGGCATAAGGGGGACTCCAGATGAAAAAGGAGAAACCCTAGATAAGCAAAGAAGTTGAATTAACTGAAGGTGATGGACGGGGGAAGGGGGGCATCCTAATGCACATGATGTACTTTGTACTTTCACAAATATATATATCAAAGTCAATCACTAAACTGAACTTGAGAAAGAGGGAGGGCTAGGGAGTGGGGTAGGAATTGGGGAAGGGGTTAAATGAGAGATGTGTGCATATATGCTTTTATCAGCTTGTACCTAACAAAGATGTATGATTACAATGCACCAATTAATTTTTAAAAATGAGCTGAGGGTATAACTTACAGGTAGAATGCCACTGAGTTCAATCCCTAGTACCGCAAAAAAAAAAAAAAAAAAAAAATCCATCAAGGGTGGGGGGTGCTATGGTTTTACTATGTTTCCTCCAAAATGCAGGTGTCCCAGTGTGATGGCATTAAGAAGTGGGGACTTTAAGAGGTGATGAGAAGCCATCGCGGTGGTGCACACCTGTAATCCCAGCAACTTGAGAGGCTGAGGCAGGAGGAGGACAAGTTCAAAGCCAGTTTGGGCAACTTAGTGAAACCCTGTCTCAAGATAAAAAATAAAAAGAGCTAGGGGTTTAGCTCCTTGGAAGAATGCCCCTGGATTTGATTCCCAGTGTAAAAGAGATGGGGGTAATGAGGCCATGAGGGCTCTCCCTCAAGACTGGCATTAAAAACCCTTATGAAGGGAGCGATAGAAGGAATTAGCCCTTTCCAGCCATCCACCCTCTGCCTTGTGAGGGGCAACTTCCTCCCTCCAGAACAAAACCATCTCAGAAGCAGCAGCAGCCCTCTGCAGACACTGACATGGCTGGCTCCTTGATCTTATAGCTTTCCAGTCTCCAGAATTTTGAGAAATGAGTTTCTATTATTTATAAATAATCCAGGCTCTGGTGTTTTGTTATAGCAATACAAAGGGACCAAGACAGAAGACCAGAAGGCTGAGGGAAAAGGCACCAATAAGAAGATTCAATCCTTAGCTGAGCATGGTGGCACACGCCTGTAAGCCCGGTACTTAGGAGGTTGAGACAGGAGGATCACAGTTTCAAGGCCAGCCTCAGCAACTTAGTGAAGCCCTATTTCAAAATGAAAATAAAATAGGGCTAGGGGTGTAGCTCACAGGTAGAATGCCCCTGAGATCAATCCCCAATATCACAAACAAAACAAAAAATAAAATAAAAAGGCTGTGGTGAGTCGGGCATGGTGGCACATGCTTGTAATCTCAGTACTTGGGAAGCTGAGACAGGAGGATCTGGGTTCACAACCAGCCTCAGCTACTTAGTGAGGCACTCCGAAATTTAGCGAGACCCTGTTTCAAAATAAAAGAATAAAAAGTAGGACTGGGGGTGTAGCTCAGAGGTAGAATGCCCCTGAGTTCAATCCCCAGTACCCCCCCCAAAAAAGATGAAGTCTCAATCCCTTGCCCCAACACCCTGGCAAGAACACTCGGTAATATCCCTCAGTCTTCCTCAGGAGGTCCTCCAGCGGTTCCCCTCGGCCACCGTCTGCTGGGGAAATAAGAACACCCAGGCCTTTCCCGGATTGTTAGCATTTGATTCTGGGAGCACCAGTGCCACCCTGTTAGAGCGAGGTCTTTAGGGACAGGTGTCCACCACGTCCGGGCCCAGCCCAGAGTCACAGTGGGCTGGGTGCTCTGAGTCCCTGGATTGGCCTGCTGGTCCCTGCTCTGCTGCTTGGCCTGAGAGTGGGAGGCTCAGATCTGGCATTTCAGACAGCCTGTACAAATATTTCCCTCCTCCCCATCTCCACTACCTTGCCAGGCACAACAAGCGATTGCCCACTTAGTCACTAGGGCTCAGGACCCTAGGAGCCCCTTTTTGTCACCTCCCACTTCCAACTCCATCCCCTCGCTCAGCTTCACCACACCCCCCCCACACACGCACACATACACAGGTTCCTCCTGGACAGCTGGGCTTCCCACCCACACCATCCACAGGCCTAAGTCCACCCTCCCTTCCTAGCATGCTTTCCCATGGGTCCTGTCTTGGTTCATTTTCCATTGCTATAATTAAATACCTCAGACTGGCCAATTTATAAAGAATAGAGGTTTAAGCCAGAAGTGATGGTGCACATTTGTAAAGCAAGTGCTTGGGAGGCTGAGACAGGAGGATCACAGGCTCAAGGATAGCCTCGGGAACATCGAGAGACTCTCAGCAACCAAGTGAGACCCTGTTTTAAAATAAAAAATAAAAAGGGTTAGGAGTGTAGCTTGAAGGTAAAATGCCCCTGGGTTTAATCCCCAGAAACCCCACCCCACTCTACACACACACACCCACACAAAAGAGGTTTACTCAACTCATGGTTCTGGAGTTAGAAGGTCCAGGGGCCACATCTGATTTGAGCCCTGTCAATGTAGAGTCCCAAGCTGGCACAGGGCATCTCATGGTGAGACAGAGCAATGCCAGAGGCACTGCTTCTCATGGGCATCGATGGTCTCTCTAGTTACATTGTAAAAGGCACTTAGAGGGCAATGCTGTAGTCCAAGAAAAGACTTTCTAATGGTGGGGTTTCTGGCAAAAAGGCAGGGCCATGAGGCAGTCAAGTGCTGTTGGGCAAAGAATTGCTTCCATATTTCTCTTAAAACATTAAAATGGGCACAGGATCAATATTTGTTTTAAAACAAAAGAACTTGGCCTTGACACTTCCCTGAACACACCCCGAGCACATCTTTACCACTGCAATTTTCTAAGGAACCTTGCGCCAGGGCTACCTGTTAGCTCTCTGCTTCCAGCTCTAGACTGTGGCTTCTCTGAGGGCTGGGCTGGGACTTCTCTGCATCTTCAACCTCCAGCGAGACACTGAGCGAATGCTCAAGGATTCAGTGACAGGACAAAGGTGGCAGCAGAGTGCCTGGGAAGGCCCCGGATGCCCTGGGCCCAGCTCCCAGCAGGCTTACCCAGGCCAGCCTGGCCTCTGCCTGTCTGGGGCTCAGCCTACACAAAGCACCTGGTGAGGTCAGCATGGCCTGGTTCCCATCCAGTGGGTAAGGAATTCTCCCTGCCCCGAGGCTTCCTTTGGAAAACACATCTAGTAACCTCTAAACACATCGCACTGACACTCCTTGCTTTATTTGTTTAGTTAAATTAATTCTATTTTAATATTTCCATTAGCCATTTAATTTATTCTAAAACCCAGCACTGCAAAGTAATAAAAGCTCTCAAATATTGACAGACAGGAAAGTAAATGTCGTCCAGCTCCAACCATCTGTTTTCCTCTGAATTCCTCAAGATGAAGAGCATGTCACCGCTGTTGATGTATGGGCCTTCTCAGGCTGGTTGTAAATGCTCCTCCTGCCCTGAGCAAGGCCACTGGAGCAAGGCCCTGGCTCTACAGGGGGAGAGGGAAGGAAGGAAGAGGCTGCAGAGCAGGAGGTGAGAAAATCAACACTGCATAGACAGATGGAGTCTCGGATTTTAAAAATGAGTAAGCTAGCATGAGATGTAATCTCTCTCTGTCTCTCTCTCTCTCTCTCTCTCTCTCTCCATATATATATATATATATATATATATATATATATATATATATATATATATATTTTTTTTTTATTTATGTGTGTGTGTGTGTGTGTGTGTGTGTGTGTGTGTGTGTGAGAGAGAGAGAGAGAGAGAGAGAGAGAGAAAGAGGTATTGGAGATTGAACTCAGGGGCACCGGAACCACACTCCCAGTCCTATTTTATTTTCATTTTGAAACAGGGTCTTACCAAGTTGCTGAGGATCTCTCTTAAGTTGCTGAGGCTGGCCTCAAACCTGCAATCCTCCTGTCTTAGCCTCCTGAATACTAAGATTATATAGGTAAGTGCCACCACACTGTGCAGGCTTGCTCTTTTCCAGCCACCTGCCCTGGCACCAGTGGCCCTCCAGTGTCCCTTGGCAGGCTGGCCCAGAAGTCACACACCCACACACACACTACCAGCTTTTCCCTCCTTGCCTCCTTCCCCTACCTGCCAGCTCTGCCCACCCCCAGGAGAGGCAGGCCCTGCCAGGTCAGCCTACAGAGGGTAGGGGACAGCACAGGAAGGTGGCTGGCAGTAGGACCCACGGAGGCAGGGGCGGGTCCACAGCTCTCAGCCCACCTCCTACAGTGTGAGGTATCAGGGGGACATGCTCAGAGGGCAGCCCTGAGAGCCAGGCCCAGGTGGCTGGAGGAAAGACCACAGGCTGGATTGCGGCCAGGTAAAGAGCATGGCGGTGCTGTTGTAGGATAACACGGTCCCACTCGTGGGTCCTTGGCCTCCGTGATAAAAGAATTTTAACATGTGCCACTCAGGAACAAAAGGCAGGTCTTTATTCAGGAAAATCAGGGACTAGGGAAACAGGTAAGCGGAGATCTTCCAGACCATGCGGGCAAGGGGAGAGAGAGAGTGGAAAAAGGAGGAAGGGGCTTCTTTTATAAACTTTTAAGAGGAGTGGGCACAGAAGCAGTCTGGACCTCCTCCTTCAGGCATAGGTGGGCGATAGGTAGGCGTTCCAAGTTGGATCCTCCTCTTCCTCAGGTTTCAAGATGGATCTGACCTTGGCCCTGAATCTCAGGTTGGGGCAGGGCTTCAGGGAATTAGGGTATGGGACCTTCTAAGAAACTTCCAAGGGGTGGAGTTGACTTAAAACTCTCCAGATTTTAAAGCCGGGCGTAGTGGCGCACACTTGTAATCCCAGCATTCGGGAGGCTGAGACGGGAGGATCCGGGTTCCCGGCCAGCCTCAGCTACCTAGTGAGGCACTCCGCAACTTAATGAGACCCTGTTTCAAAATAAAGAATAAAAAATAGGACTGAGGGTGTAGCTCGAAGGTAGAATGCCCCTGAGTTCAATCCCCAGTACCACAAAAAAAAAAAAAAAAAAAAAACTCTCCAGATTTTAAAACTATATTTTTCCTTTCCTCCCAGTGTCTTCTTCCTACCTAAATTTTATTTCTTCTATTCTACCTCATCAGCACTGCTCCCCAGCTTCAGGAGCCCAGTGCCACCCCCCACGCCCACTCCACACTGCGGCAACTTCCATGCAGGGTGTGGTTGCATCAGCCAGGTTGTAGCCCTGCTGAGATCACTCTCCAGCCATCTAACCTCTTGGGAACCAAAGCTGTCACCTGGGCTCTGTGCTGCGGTCATACTCCTCCCAGGTAAGGCCAGAGAGGGACCACAGAACCCCAACCCAGCTTCCCCTGCCCTACTCCAGCCCCTCCCTGGAATCCTGTGTTTACACAACCTGCATACTTCCAATTCCTCTCGCACCACCACACAGAGTAAGACAGCCACAAATACTCCAGGGTGCTTGTTGAGGCCGGCAGCATGGGCCTCCCTTCCCTTCCTAATTGCCTCTTCTTGCTCCCTCCTGGCTTCACCTGTGGTCCTGCAGCACCACTACCCTGCGTAAGGGGAGGCCAGAAGCCCCCAGGCACACCGCCCTGGGCCTGCTGCAGCTCACTCATGGCAAAAAGCCAGGGCGTGCATTTGTCCAGCAAGCCTGCGTGTCAACCTAAGATTCTCTCCTGGGGCACCCGGACACCACAGGGAGCCCTGTGGGGAGACAGAACAGCAGAAAGGAAGGTGCCCAGGTGTCTTGGAGCTGCAGTGGAGGCTGCCTGGCCCTCCAAAGCACACAAGAGGGGTAGAGGAGATCACATCACCAGACAAGAGTCCAACTGAGAGCAAGGCATGGTGCAGGGTCAGAAGACAGAGCACCCACACAGCTTGCTGAGCTAAGGCTAAGACCTGACCCTGGGGAAGAGGGCACAGGCTTTACCCTAAAGGCAATGGGGAGCCACTGCAGAGGAGCAGCACACTCTAACTTGACGGGTTGAAGGAACGCAGCCTAGGAGGAAACGCTGGTGAGCAGAGGAAAGGGCCAGCTCAGCAGAGCCTGAGACTCTCCAAGCAAGGTCAGTGCAGCACCCTGGGTCTGTGTGGTCCCACCAGTGATTCAGGGTCTCTGCTAGCAGCGAGCCAGTGGGCAGGGATGTTTGGCGTGTGGCCCCTCTGACTTTGGAGCAGTCCCTCGGTGGGCATGTGCAAGGGGAGTTGGGCTCAGGCAAGGCTTCTGGCACCTGATCCAACAGATGTCATTGAACAACTACTGTGTGCAACCACTCTGCTGAGCACCTGGGGCACAGGAGCAGAAAAAAATGCTGCCCTCTCCTTGCCTCCAGGCTCCCTGGACTAGGACATGGGACAGGAAGCAGAGAATCACACACGTAGTGTGGGCGGCAGCTTCGGGGCCACAGCCAAAGCATATGTGGCCTGCAGGAGTGAGCACAGGGACTTCATCTCACAAGGACCCGGGGTCTCCCAGGCACCCAGCATCATCGCAAGCCCCCTCAGAGACCTGGAGCACATCAGCTACCTGCTCCTGGGACCTCCAACCCCACCAGCAGGGGGTGAGAAACTGCCCAAATAGTATGCTGGACCACCCATGGGCATGTGGTCCCAACGCTGTACCACCCAGGGCCTTCCCAGAACCCCCTTGGAGCCCATGACAATCACAGGTACGAGCCACAGAGCTTCCTGCACCAGACAGGAAGGAATACCCTTGGCAAGAAGACAGCCCTCCTCCCCTGACTGCCCCAGCCTCCGAGCCTCAGCACAGCACTCCTTACTGCTGGCAGGAAGGGACAAGGACATCACCAAGGCTGGCTGATGACCCAGCAGTGTGGACACGCAGGTGCCAAATACCTGTTAGCGCCCAGGCCACACCAGGGGATCTTCTAGGTACAAAGTGCAGTTGACAGAGTTCGTTCTTTGTAGAAGGTGGCTCCCCCAAAGCAGAAAAGTTCTGCGGGCATCTCAAGGATACCCTGAACCTTTGGGTTCAATTGGACACACTGAGGTCTAAGCAGCTGTGACCTTGTGACCTTTCCAAGGTCACACAGGTGGTAAGTGACAAAGATAAGCTTCAGATACAGATCTGCACCCCCAACACACAGATTCTCCATCATCTGCTTCTCCTTACACACTGACAACCAGCAGCTGCCACTCTTGGTTAGACATAGAGTCACCTGCTCACAGTATTATCATGCCTTATAACAAATATATGTATGTATATATAGTCCCTTGACAAATACACACACACACACACACACACACACACACACACACAGAGGTACAACACCCCATACAAATATATGTATGTGTGTGTTGTGTGTGTGTGTGTGTCACTCAGAGGTAGAATGTTCCATATACCTAAGCTCTGAGCTATACCGCCAGCCTTATTCATTTATTTATTTATTTTAAAACAGGGTCTCACTACATTAAGGAGGCTGTCCTTGAACCTGTCTCTGTCTCCAAGTACTGGGACTACAGGGGTGAACCGCCCCACCCAGCTGCAAATATATTTTCAATGAAAATAAAGAAATTTGGGTGCCCAGTGTATCTGAAAAGATAAAGAGCCAACAGAGCCTTTCTCTCCTCGAGAAACCTGCAACCACACACAGAATGAGGCTGGGGAAGGCTCGGGCAGCCCCTGGCCCACCAGACTTTGAGAAGCGCTAACCAGCAACAGCACTCTCCATCAGCCTCAGAGCTGGGCAAGTAGAAGTGGCCAAGGCCATTCTGGGAAGGATGCCTGGGGCCAGGGCAACCCGACCCTATGCCACTGCACCTGAGCCTCGCCCATGGGGCTGCAGTCCCTGGTGTGGGCTGGACAGAGCTGCTGCAACGCTGTCATTTCCTGATAAACATTTTCCTGGAACCATCCCACTGTACAGATGAAAATCAGTCTTGGAACCAGGCACTATGACTCACACCTATAATCCCAGAAATTTAGGAGGCCAAGGCAGGAGAATCACAAGTTTGAGGCCAGCCTGGGCAACTTAGCAAGACCCTGTTGAAGGAAAGAAAGAGAAGGAGGGAGGGCAGGCACAGTGACACACACCTGTAATCCCAGTACTTGGGAGGCTGAAACAGGAGAATCACAGGTTCAAGGCCAGTGCACAATAATTTAGCAAGACCCTGTTTCAAAATAAAAACTAAAAAGGGCTGGGGTATAGCTCAGAAGTAGAATTCCCCTGGATTCAATTCCAGTGCCACAAAAAAAAAAAAAAAGTTTTTAAGCCCTACTGGAAGAAAAGAAGGCCTTACAAGGCACAGCCCAGTTTCTGTGCTCATGTGGTATAGAATGGGCAGCCTGCTCCCCATCCACCCCACCCCCTAACTGCTCTCCCATAGTTGCCCCCAGAGCTGGAGCAGAGTGGAGATCACAGACAGTTTAGAAACAGAGGGACAAGCAAAAGAAGAGCAGGAGGACAGCGAATGTGGTGGAAGGCAGCCACTCGGGGTTGCGACCATGCTTTCAGGGCAGCCCCTGACTGCTGTGTGTGGCTGAGCAGAGGGCAAAGCTCCTCTGTACCTCATGCAGTTGGCCAGCTCATTAGGCCACGAGACCCTCCAGCCCTCCACTGTGGTAGGAATCACCAGAAACAGGGGCTCCAGAGGGCCACCTCTGCAAGGTCCCCTGGCCTCAGAGAGGTGGCCACTGTTCCTCACAGGCCAGGGACAGAGAAGTAAAATTAAATCACAAGGAGGCCAGAGGTAGCCAGGAACGTCAGGCATGCCACTCAAACTTTCTGATACTTGTTTTTTTTATCACCCATCAAATGGGACTGAGGATTCTGGCCTGGTAGAACCATGCCTGAGAGCCCAGGTTTGCAAATGAGAAGCGCAGATAGTGTTGCATTGTGGTCGCAGGACTGCATGGGCAGGTGCCCTGGGCCTGCCTTCTTGGGTGGGTCTGGAGCTCCAGGACAAAGAGAGCTGGAGAGTCCCTCCCAGTTTACAATTGAGACTACTAAAACTCAGGGAGTAGTCCCACCAGGCCAGGAGCATCCAGACCCAAAGTGCAGGTCACCTGGCTCCACACCCACCTTCTGAAGATAGGCCTGTGGAGTCACCACTACAGAGAAAAGTGAGCATATCTCACTGTTCCAATTTTCATTCCCTGAAATTCTGGGAAGTTCTCCCAATTGTGCAACAGTACTAACAGGAGGCCGGGAGGCCAGGAGGCTGGGGCAAGGTGTGGCCGGCTCTGAAAATATGGCTCTTATTCCCCAGAATGCACATGGGGAGTCCCTGTTGCCCCTTGGCCTCCTCCAGGGTAGATAATCATCTCTGCAGGGTTCAAAGATGCCTCCTGCCAGGCAGACAGGAAGCTCAAGGCCCAACCTTACCTATCACCTTGGAGGGTGACCAGAACCTTCCATATGCCCCCTTCTCAGGTCAAGAATGAGATTGTTTTAGCAGGGGATATTTCAGAGCCTGTGGGGGGACTCAAATCACAAGTACCACTAGGGCAGAGACAAATGACAGGCCCGGTGTCCCCATCACTCTTCCCACGGAGCATTTCAAGCTCTGGCTGAGAAGGATTTATGGGGTGGGAGGGACAAGGGACAATAGCCTCCCCACCCCAGCCGCCAGCAGCCAGTTCCCACGGTCAGCTCCAGCAGGGCCCTAATGGACGGGTCAGAAAGGCCAGCTCCTGGGGACTCACTTCTGCATGCCAGAGCTGGCTCCCCATGGCCACCTCAGGCTGATGGCCTTACCCACAATGTCACTTGTTTTTTTTATTCTCTGCTGTATTTTTTCAAAGTATGCACATTACTTTAAAAATCAAAGGAGGAAAGAAGACAATAGAGTGGCTTTGTTCAGTCTTGTTTTGTTTACAAGCAAGTTGCTCTCAAGTGCAGAGGACAGTAGCCTGCTCAACTGGTGGGGAGCCTGGATGTGTCTGATTTCCCAAGAAACTCACATAAAAAGCACTTCTCATTCCAGGAACCACGCTCTGCTGAACGCAGGCACAAAACCCCCCTAGAGAAACACAAGCTCTATCCCAATCATAGCCCCAGAAGACCAGAAGACCCTCAGGACGGTGCTCCTGGCACCCCACTGGTCACCGCCTGTCAAGTCCAGGTGACATGGGAGCTGGGCCCAAGCTCTGGCCCCAGGTAGCCAAGGCAGCATTAGTACCATCATGGCCGGAAAGATTTGGGTGTTTGACGAAGGCCTGGGAAAAGGTGAACTCAGGATCCTCTACCCACCTACATGACCTTGAAGAGGTTGAACTTCAAAAGGACTTCATGGCTCTGTGCCTCCATTTCCTAATCTCTCCATGAGGAATTATCCCACTAAGTGTAGAAAACAAGACAAAGTAAACAAGAAAAGCACTTAGGCAGGACCTAGTGAGTGGGAGCATTTGCAGTTATTACTATTAATGTTGCCATTTTATCCTTTGGCAAACAGGTCCCCAGCCCCATCTATGTCACCATGCTTGAAGCAGCTATGACAATGAACAATTTTTCCTTCTTCACCAGTTTAGATTCTGGCCACCATTTGGTCATGGCACAAGAATTATCCCTCACTGTGAGGAACTTGAGAAATGTGACCAGCCCCTCTACACTGTCATTTGCAGCATCTCTACAGGGCCACCCATGCCAGGCAGGTGCCAAGCCTGAAGGAGGCAAAGACAGGACAGAAGTCCCTTCTCGGCCTTGAGTGACTTCATATTCGAACATGTTGCAGCCTTTGTGCTCTGAGACTCAGGAGGGAGGACCAGCCCCTCAGAGGATGCTGAAGAGGCCGCTTCACACCCACACCCCACCGCCTCCTGTTACACTCTGGGTTTGGGATGTTCAGAGGTAAGCATGGCTGGAGGAGGTGGGTCCCTGATGGTGTGGTCCCCAGCTCCGTCCTCTCACCCTCTATGCTTCCAGACACCCTGACAGAGAGTGGCTTTCCTCTGCCACATGCTGCTGCTGCAGTTTCTGCCTCGGAGCGCCGACCATAGATTGAACCCCTGAAACCATGAGCCAAATAAGCTTCTCTCTTCCGTGTTGTGCTTGTCAGGTGTTTTGGTCACCACGATAGAAAAGCTGACACCTACCCACAGCCTCCACACCCAGGGCCATCTCCACCACCCAACCCAGTCTTTCAGAGTGAGGTAGAATAGAAGACATAAAAGAAAGAGAAAGAAGAAATAAAGGAAGGAGAAGCAAATAAAATTTTCATTCAGAAGTTCTGCACACTTTTCCAGGCATGTCACTCCCTAAGCCAGTCTCTCCCAGGCCTATCCTGGGAAACCGGCAAATCTTAAAATTAACCAAAAATTCACTAACCTGTGATAATTTTTTTTGTGTGTGTGGTACTAGGGATTGAACTCAGGGGCATTCTACCTCTGAGCTATACCCTCAGCCCTACTTTTTATTCTTTATTTTGAAACAGGGTCTCACTAAGTTGTGGAGTGCCTCACTAGGTAGCTGAGGCTGGCTGCGAACCTGGATCCTCCAGTCTCAGCCTCCCAAATGCTGGGATTACAAGCGTGCACCACCACGCCCGGTGATAACTAGCTTTTGCACTGTTAATTAACCCTACCAACAAACAGTTTAGATAAGAAAAATATGCAATCTTGAGAAACCTGTCTCTGGAGATGGCCCCCATTCTCCCTTGAATATGTATTTCTTGATTTCCTAAATAAATCTCTGAGCCTCTACTGATACATACTGAAATTCTTTTCTGTCACATATGTCAAAGGCCCCATAGGTCCTGAGTTGAGTCCCCTCTTCTCTCTGGGAACTCCTTGGGCCCTCTTCCAGAGACATCTCTTCTCCTGAGACAAGAATAGTCAGCACCTGAAGGTCCCACTATGGAGAGACAAAGCTCCTGGGCTTCTGGACAGGAGGGCAGATCCGCAGCACTGATCCAAGGCCTGCGCATGTCCACAGTGGGCAGCCCTGGGTACAGAGTGCTGACCGTGCCCGCCACTGGCCTGGCACAAGTTCCTCTGCCAAGCAGGAGTTATGGTGTGCCCAAGGCAGAGGCTGTACCTCTTTTCCTGCCTGTGACACAGGATGCAGGTGGCGGCTGGCCACAGGGCCAGGAAAGACGGCAACACCCAGAGCAGTGCCCCACATCCAGGGTGCCAGGGGCCAGCGTCCCTGTGTTCTTGTCATTTTGCCCACACACCAGGCACCAAAGGAGGGATCATTAGCCCACAAATGAGGAAACAGGCAATCAAAATCAGGGACATACACCCCGCTTACAGAACCTAGTGGGCAGAATACCCTGTATACACCCTGTGATATACACGGGGGAACAGCAGGAGTAGAGACGGGACCAGTGAAAGCAAGGGAAGATGGTGGTGGTCCCACCGGACAGGAGGGCCCCTGTCAGAGTGTCTGGGCTCCTGGCTGGGGCTGCTGAGCAGGTCTAGCCCAGGGCCAGTATCCTCCCACCCCAGGGACTCCGAGCGTGTCCCCAGCTGCCCACAGCCAGGAGCACCATCACCAGCCTTTTGGCCCTTTCCTGAGATGGGAATCTGGGGTCCACAGATGTCTGCACTTCGACAGCTGGAAGGAGAACAGAATCTGGAGAGAGGAAGAGACTGGGCCCTTCACTACCAGGGATATTCAAAAATCACTCATAGTCCCAGTAGCCCAGGCTTACACCCCCACCCCCATCTCCCACCCAGAGCCCTGTCACGCAAGCTTATGAACCACATGTGAATCGTGACTTTGAAAATAAAGCACAACATGTAAATGCCACCAGTCACTCCTGTGAAGACGCTAACCCATGTTGAAGGATCCCCTCACCCCCGTCTGCCTTTTCAATGGCCCTGGGAGGTAGTCTGATGAAAGTGTCATTCTATTCATTTTGTGGGTGAGAAAGATTGAGTCTCAGTGTATACAGGGTAATTAATGCTCACTGCTGTAACAACCGGAAAATGTGGTTTAACATCATAAAAGCTTATTTCTTATTCATGCGAAACCCAGTGCACATGGGTTTGTGACTTTTCCTGGGCTGGAGGATCCCAGCTACTGCCATTCTGTGAGGCCACCAACTTTGAGGGTCTCTGGGATCCTTTCCTGGAACATGAATGGAGGTGAACATGGAGAATTGCACAGGATGTGGTCCTTGGCTGAAAGATTGGCTCCTCATCTCTACCCACATCCCATTGGCCAAAGCCCCCATGGCCTTGGCCTTACTAAACGGGAGGCTGGGAAATGTAGTCCAGAGATGCCAGGGAAGAGTTATTGGACTGAGAGCCTCGGGCCAGTTTCTGCAGCCCCTGGAGTTAGGTATCAGGATCCAGGCTCCCCTCAATCCACCAGCCACCCCCCACTGGTCCCCACACATGTCCCCTTGAGTCTGCTTCTAGGCAAGGGCCTAACTTGGAATTATGCAAGCTGAACCCCCAGACAGGCATTTAGCTTCAGCTGTAGGGTATTTGATCAGCTAAAAACCAAAGACGTTTAGGAACTGGAAGACATTTCCATTCACCTAAAAGGAAATTGCAACAAGGGAGATGAAAACCACATTAAAATTATAGAAAAAATAATTGGCGAAGTTCCTGGAATTCGAGTATGTTCCTATAATGAGCTGCTATGATGGAATTCTCTCCCTAACTGCAAAGCAACACATCCCATTCCAGGAGGCCCAGCTTAATTACTACACAGTTAGATGTTAAAGTCGCAGCTACTCAAGAACTACAACAGTTGCTTAATTATGTGGTTTCCAGAGGGGGTCTAGTAATTGGTTTTTAAAATAATGTCTCCTACACGCAACACCTTTCCACAAGGAAACCCCAGGATCTTTCCAAACATTAATTAGTGTCCCTTCAGGAGGTCTCAGGGATGTGGTCTTTGATGACTGACAAAATCTGGAACCTTAGTCAGCAGAAGTTGTGTCTCAGACACAGAGTGGTGGGGACAGCGGCTCAAAGTCCAGGTTACACAAACAGAGGTACAAACTCTAGGTGCCAAGAGGAAGCTGCAATCTGGGTTTGAGGATCAGAAGGCCTGGGCCTGGCCCAGCTCCTGCTGACTTTAGTTTCCAGAATATCCTGTGTGTGTACAAAGAAGTGTCTCGCAATGAACCCGCAGAAGGCTCCCAGGGCAAAGTGTCTGTCCCCCAGCCCCCACTAAGGACATCAGGACCAGGGGCCACTGAGCTAACCAGGAAGCAGGCTGAGGAGGCTGCCTCTGGCTCTGGGAGGAGCCTACTGGTGTGGGTACTGTAGTATCTAAAGCTGGGAAGGAGGCAGAGATAAAGGGGACAAGATTCCCACACCTCTTTTTTTTTTTTTTTTTTTTTTTGTGGGACTGGGGATTGAACTCAGGGGCATTCTACCTCCAAGCTATACCCCCAGCCCTATTTTTTATTCTTTATTTTGAAACAGAGTCTCACTAAATTGCGGAGGGCCTCACTAGGTAGCTGAGGCTAGCTGCAAACCTGGATCCTCTGGTCTCAGCCTCCCAAATGCTGGGAGCGTGCGCCACCACACCCGGCTCCCACACCTCTTGTGAGAATATAATTATGTCTTTTCTATCAAAGGAATAGCTTGATTTAGGCTCCATTTTGTAAAACTGCCATTGTGTAACCTTGTGTGCGCTTGTATTTTTGTAAAGACAGCATTTCCTGAAAATTGTGTCAACCTCCCCCCCCCCCAGCTTTTCCTTCAGCCAATGGCATAAAGATTGTGAGACTATGTTCCCATTAATAGGAGCACAGCACAGAAGCCTCACACTGGAAATAAAATGCTCAGCAGTTTTCCAGCATGCTGTTCCTGCATGCCTGACTTACTGGTGGCAGGATCTCTTTTTGCAAAAAGGAAAATTTGCCTTACCGATCTGCTTTCAAATATGTGTCTTTCCTTATAACGCCATAGAAATTTATTTCTGATATTCTGAAAGAAGACGCTGACCAGGTCTCAATCATAAGTGGAGAAAAAGAGCTCCAGTGATGGCATCTGCTCATGGCATCCCAAAGAGCCTGGCCAGCCCACGATGTCCAGGAAAGCCTGTGCAAAGGGCCTCTCGTTGAGCTCCTCCCACGTGGTATCTGCTACATCTGAACCCACTGTCTCACTACACATCTCAGCAATGCATACTGCACAGAGACTGCAGGAAGAAATAGCAAATCTTGTGAGAAAGGTACAGGAAGCAGTCAAGTCAGGGAATGTTGCTGCTTCCCTTGAACCCCAACTCCTTGCAAAGGGGGACCCCCTGGGTAGATGACCAGCTGAAAAGAAGGGACCCCAACTTTTACCAAAAAGGCTGTTTAGGCATGGTAGGAAGGGGGCTAGGCCACTGGCCAAGCAATGAGGCTCACAGGGTACCCCAGAGAAATCGATGAGCTGGCAAAATTTGCTTTTCAAAAACTCCCTTTCTGCACTGGGGGATGTGGCTGGGTGGTAGAGAGCCTGTCCAGCATGTGCAAGGCCCTGGGTTCCATCCCCAGCATTGTAAAAATTAAAACTTTTTTTTAAATGACCCTCTGTAGGATCTTATCACAAGAGTCAGACACACACACACACACACACACACACACACACACACGAACTTCATCTTTAATAGTACATAGGTATAATAATAAACAAAATTAAAGAATAAGGTAAAATAGAGCTTTGAATTTTTTGGTTTAACTTTAAACCTTCCAATAAAATGTCCCAAATAAAACTCTTTTAAAAGAATTTCCTGAGTTAAGCATGGTGACACGTTCTGTAATTTTGTTGGGGTGAATCCTCAGCTCAGGAACTCAGGATCTGCAGGGTCCTTGGCTATCGTGATAGAAAAGAATTTCAGCACAAGCCAGTCAGAGACATGGACAGAGGTTTATTTGGGGAAAAAGGAAGACATATTCAAGAGAGTATGCAGGCCACCTCAAGGTGAGGAAGGGAATTTTGGGGAGTTCAGGGCTCTCTTATTATAGTGTGCTTTCGTGAGGGGTGGGCTAGAGGAGGTGTGTGAGGATGATCTCAGTCCGGTAGTACCCGAGGCAGTTTATGGTGGTCTGGTGGTCTGGTCAACCTTAGGGTCCTCAGGCTGATTGGTGTCCTCATGAGCTGATTGACAGATAAGCTGAAAAGTATCCTAAATTATAGATTTTTCAAAATATCGTACCTGTCTTGCTATCAATGCACAGGGCAATTATACTTCCTTTTAGTTAACTCTAAGATTTATAGATTTCCCAGGAATTTGGGAGAGTTAGGCCTGAGAAAGAGAACAGGTTTGTGGAGTAGAGGCTGAAGCGCTTCAGTTCCAGGTTTTCTATATTAAAGTTATATTTTACTTCCCCTTCCTGTCTGTCTCCTTCCTACTGATGTAGGATAGAAGAAATAAGTAGGTAGAAAGGAGACAAATGGAGCCAGGCGTGTTGGCGCACAATTGTAATCCCAGCATTTGGGAGGCTGAGACCGGAGGATCCAGGTTCGGGGCCAGCCTGCGCTACCTAGTGAGGCACTCCGCAACTTAGTGAGACTCGGTTTCAAAATAAAGAATAAAAAATAGGGCTGGGGGTATAGCTCGGAGGTAGAATGCCCCTGAGTTCGATCCCCAGTACCGCAAAAAAAAAAAAAAGGAGACAAATAGGAAGGAAAAGTAAAATATCACTTTAATATAAAAAAAAACCTGGAACTGAAGCGCTTCAGCCTCTACTCCACAAACCTGTTCTCTTTCCCAGACCTTACTCTCCCAAATTCCTGGGAAATCTATATAATTGCTCTGTGCATTGAAAATGATAACTTAGGACAGTTTCCAGCTTATCTGTCAATCAGCTAATGAGGACTCCAATCAACCTAAGGACCCTAAGGTTGATCAGACCACCAGGAAGCACCTCAGGACTCCTGGACTGAGATCATCCACCCTAGAGCTGACCAGACTACTCGACCACCATAAGCCACCTAGGGGACTACCGGACTGAGATCATCCTCACTCACCTCTTCTCACCCAACCCTCACAAAAGTCCCCTATAAGAAGACAGCCCTGAACTCCCAAAAATACCCTTCCTCATCTTGAGATGGCCCGCATTCTCTCTTGAATGTGTATTTCTTCCTTTTTTCCCTTTTCCCCAAATAAACCTCTGTCTATGTCTCTGACTGGCACATGCTGAAATTCTTTTCCGTCACATTAGCCAAGGACCCTGCAGATTCTGAGCTCCTGAACTTGATGTAGGACAGAAGGAATAAAATTTAGGCAGAAAGGAGACATTGGGGGGAAGGGAAAGATAGTTTTAAAATCTGAAGAGTTCTAGCTGACCCCACCCTATAGGGTGTGCTCAATCTTAGAAAAGTCTAAGTGGGCCACACCTTTTTAATCCCCTGAATCCCAGCCCCCACAGGACACTCAGGGCAAAGGTCAGACCCATCTTGAAACACCCATCTTAACCTGAGGAAGAGGAGGGCCCAATTTGGACCGCCTACCTGTCGCCCACCAATACCTGGAAGAAG
>PVLC010031544.1:0-10748 GCA_004027655.1 Graphiurus murinus
GCGCACGCTTGTAATCCCAGCATTCGGGAGGCTGAGACCGGAGGATCCAGGTTCGCGGCCAGCCTCAGCTACCTAGTGAGGCACTCCGCAACTTAGTGAGACTCGGTTTCAAAATAAAGAATTAAAAAATAGGGCTGGGGGTATAGCTCGGAGGTAGAATGCCCCTGAGTTCCATCCCCAGTACCGCAAAAAAAAAAAGAATTTTTCCAGATCTAAACCAAAAAAAACTTTAGTACATAATGGTTCATCTTCATTAACAGTCCTTTTCAGAAAATTCACAATTTTTATATAGAAAAACAATTAATTTTTAAGAAGTCCTTTTTTTTTTTTTTGCGGTACTAGGGATTGAACTCAGGGGCATTCTACCTCCGAGCTACACCCCCAGCCCTATTTTTTATTCTTTACTTTGAAACAGGGTCTCACTAAGTTGCGGAGTGCCTCACTAGGTAGCTGAGGCTGGCCTCGAACCCAGATCCTCCGGTCTCAGCCTCCCGAATGCTGGGATTACAAGCGTTCGCCACCACGCCCGGCTTAATTTTTAAGAAGTCTTAACAACTATCCACTTAATGAAAACATTTCAGAATACATACTCAATTATTTCACACAGGTTAAAAAAAAAATTTCATTACCATTTTAGGAAGTACACTGGGAGATAGGACTAAAATGAGACTTTCAACCCTACAACAAATTATCAACAAATGAGTAAGAATTAATTAAATAAAGGAAGTTGATAGAATATAACAAAGTAAAAATGTGGTAAAATTCTCAAAGAACATTTAAGGAAAAATAATATTCAGCTGAGCTTGAAGGTAATGAATACATCCTGAAAGAAACCAAAATGATAAAAGGAAATGCAGGACATATGGATAAGTAGACAAAGTCATGACAAGGACACAGTCACTGGATAAATCTTTGAAGTGAGCCACTATTGACTTCTTTGTGTGTATGTGTGTGTGTCACTGGGGATTGAACCGAGGGGCATTCTACCTCCAAGCTATACTCCCAGCCCTATTTTATTTTTATTTGGAAACGAGGTCTCACTAGGTTGATGAGAGCCTCACTACTTGCTGAGGCTGTCCTTGAACCTGCAATCCTTCTATCTCAGGCTCCCAAGTACTGGGATTATAGGCATGCACCACCACGCCCACTAACTATTGAGTTCTGAAATGATGAAAATATTGTTATATCTAACAGGTGCACTGCTGGGCTGTGGATACAAAAATAAAAGTCAGCCTTCAGAAATATCTTAGATCATGAATGAATTTAGTAGACTATACAATATGTCTTTACTTTGCATACTGTTTTTCTATTAAGTTACTTGCTAATAATCTTAAGACAATTACAACGTATAGAATTCATATAGAGTACATAATGCAATTGACTGTAATTACTTATGATAAAAAAGATTCATTCACATAATAATGCAAGAGGGAGGGTGTATATAATTGTGTCCCTCAACAAACTAAAATGTATGAAATATCAAATTATAAAATTATCTTCAAATATTCTAAGTAAATATTAATCTATCAAAAAGACATGTAAATATATCTTGATTCCCCAGAGAATCTATAAATCACAGTATAACAATGTTGATATAACAGTAAAAATGAAAACCTAGCAAAACATGAGGCAAATAATTTTATAATCTCTAGGCATTCACATGGGCATTTATATTCACATGAATATAAATATGTGTTTTCCTCTATAATCTTGAAGATATTCAATAAAAGAAAAATTTAAAATAAGAATAATCTCTCAACTATAGTTCAATTAGATGGACTCTGATGTACAATTGCTTCCTTTTGGTTATAGATTCTCAATATATTCATTTTTATGTCTTATTAAAGGACAAACACCTAGGTTTTATGTTTAATTTAAGCCAATAAAAATGTGGTAACAGACACTACAAACTATCTACTCCCAAACTCTCCAGAAGTAACCTCACTACTTCTATTATCATACTTTAGAAGCCAAAGATAATAGAAATTTGGTATTTACTAAAGGAAAATACTACACTGATCTCTTCTGTAACCTACATGTGGCTACAGAGAATAAGATTAAATAATAAGGTTAAAAATTAAAGTACAAATTTTACCTTAGCCACTAAAAATCAAGAAGATACAGTCAAAAGAAAAAAATTCATCTCAACTGACTATTAATCCCTTCACTGACCATCAGGTAACTTTGTCTTCAGATCTTTAACAAGAATTTAAAGAAAGACAGCAATGGAAGATGGCCTAGATGATGTCAGTAAACACAATCTCCAGCACTAATAAGAACAGCCTTCATGACTTAATCACATAGGTTAGATAGAAATATAGTTTGTATAGCTTTGGGCTGAATACAGGATCTCCTAGTGAAAACCCAAATGGCATAGAATTTTCAAGATAATGCATTGATTTGACACTAACTATAATAAAATGATGGAAAAGGTGCATCCTAAGGCCTAGAAGCCAGATTCAACTACTTTGTAAAATATATTTAGAAAGGCAAATCCTTAAAAAAGAGGAAAAAAAAAAAAAAAGCTAAATCTCTAATTCTTCTTTCCTTAAGCATAATCACTAATATAATAAATGGGATTAAATCTTGTTTTTTTTGTTTTGTTTTTTTTGCGGTACTGGGGATTGAACTCAGGGGCATTCTACCTCCGAGCTACACCCCCAACCCTATTTTTTATTCTTTATTTTTGAAACCGAGTCTCACTAAGTTGCGGAGTGCCTCACTAGGTAGCTGAGGCTGGCAACGAACCCAGATCCTCCGGTCTCAGCCTCCCAAATGCTGGGATTACAAGCGTGCACCACCACACCCGGCTAAATGGGATTAAATCTTGTTTAACCTAAAATTATAGTACCTCACCATGGATAAAGAGAAATAGTCAAAACTTCTCCCTAGATCCATATAAAGTCTCTCTTGTTGACTGCAGGCTAGAAAGGTAGTTGAGGAACATCTACTCATAAATGACAGACTTAATGTATTCCCAGCATCCCACTGACACGTAGCCTTATAAAATTTCTATTTGCTAAACCTAATTATTTGACTTTTTATTTCAACCCACAATCTTGTATTACCAGCACTTGAGCACAAGGCTATCCTTTACACACTTCTATCTTCAAGAAAATGTGATTTCCTCAAATCTTCAGATTTTTTAAATCCAATCCTAAAAAATAGTAAATAGAAACTATACATAAAATAAAAGTACCTAAAGCTGGGTGTGGTGGCACACTCTTGTAATCCCAGTACTTCTGAGGCTGAGACAGGAGAATACAAGGTTGGAAGCCAGCCTCAACAACTTAGCAAGACCCTGTTTCAAAATAAAAAATAAAACAGGGCTGGAGATATAGCTAGAAGGTAGAATGTCTCTGAGTTCTATGCCCAGTAGCGCAAAAATAAGTAGATGGATGGTTGGAAGGAACGAAGGAAGGAAGGAAGAAGAATCTCTAAATACTATTTGGAGTCTCCTATTCTGACCATAATAAATTCTGCATTATCCACATTGGGGTATCTGTATTAGAATTTTTAGTACTAGGCTAACTTCTTCATGAGATCCTATTTGCATCTGGGCATCTCCTATCATCACTGATGAGTCCCTAGAGCTTGTGAGCTAATTTTAATATTATTAAACTAATATAATTAGGTAGATAAATCTTCAGGGGAAAAAATTAAGGCATTCCAAAGAAAAGTTATTTGGATGTCACCCAAGTCTCTGCCTGACCTCCACACAACACTAAAAGTCTCTGCCTGACCTCCACACAAAAATACACAAATATACATATATGCATGTGTATATTCATTCTTTACTGATTTCTAAGTCTTTGAAATGATATAATAAATCCATTAATATCCCTACCAAATTACTAAACATATTTTAAAAGATAGTTTTAAGAGAAAGATACCAACAAATAAAAAGAGAATGGCAGGGTTAGATCATGCAAAGTTATAATGAGTAAAAAAAAAATTCTTAGATTTAAAATATTGTCTGTTAAATAACTTCTATTGTTAATTAAACTGTATCTTTCAAACTCTACTTTAACAAAATTAAAATCATTTTATTAACAGTAAGTATGAATAAGTCAATATAATTTTGATACGAATAGAAATTATATTCTAGTTGATCCAAGCTGAAGGTTTATAAAATGTCCCTCAAAATACTCCTTGTGTACATTGATTACTTTGGATAAATTCAATACACACAAAAAAAGCATAATTAATATAATAATGAGAACTGGGTATGGTTGCACACACTTGTAATCTCAGTATTGGGGAGGCTGAGATAGGAGGATTGCAGGTTCACGGCCAGCCTCAGCTACTTACTGAGGTCCTCCGCAACTTAGTGAGACCCTGTTTCAAAATAAAGAATAAAAAATAGGACTGGGGTGTAGCTCAGAGGTAGAGTGCTCCTGGGTTTGATCCCAGTACTGAAAAAAAAAAATATATATATATATATATATATATATATATATTGAAACTTGACTCTTTAAAGCTTTTATCTGTATACTCAAATGCATCTCCTTTTTTTGTGGTACTGGGGATTGAACCCAGGGGCATTCTGCCTCTGAGCTACACTACCAGCCCTATTTTTCATTCCTTATTTTGAAACAGGGTCTCACTAAGTTGGGGAGTGCCTCACTAAGTAGCTGAGGCTGGCTTTAAACCTGTGATCCTCATGTCTCAACCTTTCAAGTACTGGGATTACAATTTTGCGCCACCACGCCTGGCTCTGCATCTCCGTTTTAAAGCATGTTCCCAAAATATTTGAAGTCATTTTTTTTTTTTTTCGGTACTAGGGATTGAACCCTGTGGCTTTCTACCTCCAAGATACATGTCCAGCCCTATTTTTTATTCTTTGTTTTGAAGCAGGGTCTCACTAAGTTGCGGAGGGCCTCACTAAGTAGCTAAGGGTGGCTTTGAACCTGTGATCCTCATGTCTCAGCCTCCCAAGTACTGGGATTAAAGTGTGCACCACCACACCCGGCTCTTTATTTCTTATTTTGAAACAAGATCTCACTACGTTGATGAAAGCCTCCTCCTTGCTGAGGCTGTCCTTGAACTGTGATCCTCCTGTCTCAGCTTCCCAAGTACAGGGATTACAGGCACGCACTACACCTTTAATACTTCTTTGGTGTGTGTAGGATTTCTGATTTCTCCCATTTCCTTCACCCCAAAATTACTATTTTTGCAAATTTTCCAATTCCGGTAGACCAAGATCTTCTCTGTCAGGAGAACTTTCCTTAATTCCTCAACATCTCTCACAGTGCCTGGCACATAGTTGATGTTCAAATATTAACTGAACTGAATGAACATTTGGAAAAAGTGAAAAGGACTAGAGAGCTGTCAGTTCATGAATCCATTAAAATTTCTATTAAATCTGCTGGACAAAAATGAAATGGTACTAGAATATAGATCACCAAAATATAAAATACAAGCCAAGCATGGTAGTGGTGGTGCACAACTTATAATCCCAGTACTTGGGAGACTGAGACAGGAGGATTGCAAGGTCGAGGACAGCCTCTACAATGTAGTGAGATTCAGCAACCTACTGAGACCCTGTTTCAAATTTAAAAAAAATAAAATAGGCCAGAGGGGGTGGCTCAATAATAGAACTCCCCTGGGTTCAATCCCTAGTACCAAAAAATATATGTGTGTATAAATATATATATATATATATATGTATGTATTATATATAATAGAAAGTCCACAAAATAGAAAAACTTTGTATAAAGACTGCAATTCTACCCAGGCACAGTGGCACATGCTTATAATCCCAGTATTTGAGAGGCTGAGACAGGAGGATCACAGGTTAGTGGTCAACGTCAGCAACTTATAGGAAAACCCTCCACAACTTAGCGAGACCCTGTTTCAAAAATAAAAAATAAAATAGGGCTTGGGGTGTAGCTCAGAGGCCAAATGCCCCAGGTTCAGTCTCCAGTACCTCAAAAAAAAAAAAAAATGCAATTCTAAGCCAGGCTTGTTAGCACATACCTGTAATCCTAATACTTGGGAGAGTGAGACAAGAAGACCACAAGTTTAAGGCCATCATGTTGTAACTTAGTGAGATGCTATTTCAAAATACAATATGGCTGTGAGTATTCAGTAGTAGAATGCCTCTCAGTTTTATCCCAGTACCATGAAAAAAAAAACCACTGCAATTCTACCATTAAGGTGAATTAAGTTCATATTTGTACAACACTAAAACACTATCTTGAAGACAGCTTCCCTCTTTGATAATTTGACCAATTTTCCCAGAAAAGTTTCCAATATATTTCTATTAGTATTTGCAGCTTCCCCTGAAATAAATTATCATCCTGGCAAAAAGAGCTACTCATGCTAATAACTAACTACTTCCTTTGATATTTCACAGCACTTGTCCTAAGTGTATTAAAGGGAAATAATATCTGTTGGAAGTTACTGCTTGGTTCAAACCTATGTGAATTAGAACCATTTGTGAAGTATACATGCAATCAAAAGGGCTGGAAAATTATCAGATCTGGGTTGAAATCTTAACTTTTATGCTTGTTGTTATTTAACCTCTCTAGGCCTTAATTTCCTGATCTATAAAATGGGATATCAATCAACCAAGAAACAAAAATTATAAGATCATGATTAACATTCAGGAATCAAGTTTTAACCAGATAACTTTATCATTTCCCTCAAACTTTCTAAAATCTACTCAAACACATGACAATTTTCTTGATAATTGAGAAATCTATACTACTGCCCAACTCTTCAGAGTAGGCATAAAAAACAGACCAAATGCACACATAACACATACAGCTTTATGCCAAATATGCTGACTCTGAGAGTTAGCACAGAAGTTATTTTGGGGGAAAATAAAATAAAATAAAATGCCAGTATTTTAAAACATGAGACTGTATGACCAACTATGGATCATCTATCTGACCTCATCATTTACAACCAAATTAAGAGCCAAGCTGGGTATGATGGTACAACTCCTGTAATCCCAGCACTGAGACCGGAGGATCACAGGTTAAAGGACAGCCTCAGCAACTTATGGAGGCTGTCAGCAATTTAGGGAAACCCTATTTCAAAATAAAAAATGCTGCTGTGAAGCTTGGAGGTAGAATGTCCCTGGGTTGAATCCCTAGTACCACACAAAACAAACCAACTGAACAACAACCAAAAAAAAGCCAGCCAGCCAAGAAATTCTATCCAAAAAGTAGAAAAGCAGAATCTGGCACAGGGAGAGTATAGATACAGAGAGAATATGCTTACAAAGATTCTAGATCATCAGTAACTACACAATTACTATGATTTGAGTATATACCCCAAAGTTTATGTGTTGGAAATTTAATCTTCAGTGTAACAGTATTGGAGACAGGGTTTAGTAAGAAGTGATTCGGTCATTAGGGCTTCACCCTCATTAATGGATTAACGTCATCATCATGAGAGTGTGCAATTATCACAAGAATAGATTTGTTATAAAAGCTAGTTCAACCCTTTCCTGCTTGCCTTTGCATGCTCCCTCCTCCTCCTTTCCCTCTCTCTATCTGCTCTTTCCCTCCTTCCCTCCCCTTCTGTTTCCCTTCAACCTTCTACCATGGGATGATATAGCACTAAAGCCCTTATGACATGATACCACTTTCTTGGACTTCCTAGTCTCCAGAACCATAAGCCAAATAAATTTGTTCTTTATAAATTACCCACTCTCAAGTATCCTGTTATATTAGCAGAAAATGGAGTAAGATCATGCCCTAAATATAACTTAAAATAGCTTTGTGGCAAGTATTCCATAGAAATATATATGATATAATGATATAAAGCTATCACTGAAAGAGAGACAGATGCATACAATATGCTAGACTCTGATAATAGTTGAGTTCCTCAAACCTATTTCTAGAGAGAGTTTTGCAGAAAATGTAAAATGCATTCATGTAGGTGCACAGGACTTGTCTTATTAAAAAATGACTGAAACAGAAACTTATTCTCTTTTGAGAAGATTCCACATCTAAGTCCTCAATTCTTTGCTTCATGATAACTCATTTGCATCATAAAATGGCAAACCATCTTCCCTTTCCACGTGATAAAGCCTCTCCCTCTAAAAACACAGGAATCCTTCAAACCAGGGCCATAAATAAGAATGTTAGACTACCTTCCTTCTTCATATAAAATGGCAAGTTCATTCTGTAGGTATTCTAGATGTAACTAATATTTCAAATGACTTGAAAAAAAAATTTCCAGCCGGGTGTGGTGGCGCATGCTTGTAATAAAAAAAAAAAGAAAAAGAAAAAGAAAAAAAATTTCCCATTAAGACCACTTAATGGACAAATTTTTTTTTTTTTTTTTTTCGGTACTGGGGATTGAACTCAGGGGCATTCTACCTCCGAGCTATACCCCCAGCCCTATTTTTTTATTATTTATTTTAAAACCGAGTCTCACTAAGTTGCGGAGTGCCTCACTAGGTAACTGAGGCTGGCCACGAACCCGGATCCTCCGGTCTCAGCCTCCCAAATGCTGGGATTACAAGTGTGCGCCACCACGCCCGGTTTTGGACAAAAATTTCAAATGAAACATAACATCAGCAGAAACTGTATAAGCACTACATCTTCATAGTTATATCAAGGACACAAAAGCTATATCACTGAAACACACAAAGACAATGCTGCCATCTAAAGGCCAAGATATAATATAAAAAGATGTGTACTCAAATATTGCTAATATATAAAAACTTATCAACTTAGTATTTTAAGATAGCAAAAATTATACTTAAAAAAAATACTGTGCTATGATTATGTTCAGGTTATGCAATGAAACTCTAATACTCTTTTTGATAAGATTCAGTTTATTATGAAAGCTAGTGAAATAATTTGACTACTTATGAGTATTTGTCAAAGCACAGGTCAAATTCTACTGGTATCCCTTCAGTGTTCTAAGAACAGCCATCAGTTGTGAACATAGCCAGTTGATTTTTGACAGATATGCCAAAAACACACTGGAGAAAAGACATAGCCCTTTCAACAAATGGTACTGGAAAAACTGGTTATCCATTTATAGAAAAATGTAACTAAACCCCAACCTCTCGCCCTATTCAAAAGTAAACTCAAGATGGATCAAAGATTTGGGAATTAGACCAGAGACTTTGAAATTACTAGAGGAGGGCATAGGACCAATGCTCCAACATATAAGCACAGGTAGAAATTTCCTCAATAAGAACTCCAAAGTTCAGGATTTAAGTTAAAATGAGAATTAATAAATGGGATGCCATTAAATTAAAAAGTTTCCGTGCAGAAAAGGAAACAATCAAGAGTCTAAAGAGAGAGCCTACAGAATGGGAGAAGATCTTTGCTAGCTACTGCTCTGATAGAGGACTAATATCTAGAATATACAAAGAACTTAAGATTTAACACTAAAAAAACAAAACAGAAACCTAGTCAAGAAATGGGCAACTAAACTCTGAACTAAACAGACACTTCACAAAAGAAGAAATACAAATGGCTAATAAATATATGAAAAAAATATTCAACATCATTAGCAATCAGGAAGATACAAAACTATAATGAGATTCCATTTAACCCCACTTAACAATGGCAGTCATCAAGAATACAAACAACAGTAAATAGTGGCAAGAATATGGGGAAACGGAACTCTGAGATACTGTTGGTGGGATTACAAAATTAGTGCAGCTGCTATGGAGAACAGTGTGGAGACTCCTCAGAAAATTGGGAATGGATCTACTATACAATCCAGCTATACCATTCCTGGGTCTCTTCCCAAAGGAACTGAAATCAAAATATTATGGTGATACATGCATGTCCATGATTACAGCAGCACAATTCACAATAGCCAAGTCACAGGTGTCCATCAACAGATTGATGGATTATAAAATTATGAGAATGGAATTCTACTCAGCAATAAAGAACAAATTCTGTCATTTGCAGGAAAATGGATGGATCTGGAGAACATTGTGTTAATTAAAATTAGCCAGTCACAAAAAGTGAAGGGTCATATGTTTTCTCTCATATGTGGAAGATAGGGAGTAATCCAGATATAAGAAGGACTTTAGATAAAGGAGGAGAAAAACCAATGGAGTGACGGAGGGGGTCTAGGGAAGGGTGACGGTTGGGGTGGGGAGATAGAAGTAATGAAGGAAACATTTCCATTACAGCTACGTACAGTTAGGCATGGTGGCACACACTTGTAGTCCCAGTACTTGGAAGGCTGAGACAGAAGGATCGCAGATTCATGGCTGGCTTCCCCAACTTAGTGAGGTCACTTGCAACTCAGTGAGACCCTGTTTCCAAATAAAATAATAAAATAGGTCTGAGAGTATAGCTCAGAGGTAGAATGCACCTGGGTTCCATTCCCAGTACCACTGAAAAAAAAAAGCTATGTACATATATGAAATTATCAATGCCAATCTCAGTATCATATATGGGGAAGGAGAGAGAGTAAGAAGGGGGCCAGGAGAAAGGTCACTAAGTGCTATGTGTATATATGTTCCTATCATTCTGATCTTCATTATTATATGAGACTACAATGTACCAATAGTAGTATGTTAAAAAAAAGATACAAGGTCATCAGCATAAAAAATATTTATTAAATGACCAATAATATTGATTAAAAGGGAAAGAAACTTTTAAATTGTAGTTTTGCAAGTAATTTAAGTATTTCTCTTTATTTCACAAATGTTAAAAAAAAAAAGCAAGGTTCCTATGGGAGGTTAGTTATTAATGATTGGCTATAAAATAGAGTCCAATTTATTTTAAATTTCTCTTTCAAGAAGCTTAAATGGG